>CM036244.1:32906249-33194355 GCA_020698575.1 Bostrychus sinensis | reverse complement strand
CTCTCCGTCGTCTTTTCAGCGATGCTAAACGTCGCGGCGCTCCATAAGCCCCGCAACCCGCCCTTCTCACCGGCAGTAGTTACCCCGCAACCCCCTGCTTCTTTCTCTCCTCTCACCTGTCTTCTTCCTCTGTCCTCTCCTCTCACCTGTCTTCCTCTGTCCTCTCCTCTCACCTGTCTTCCTCTGTCCTCTCCTCTCACCTGTCTTCCTCTTTCCTCTCACCTTACTTCAGTCAAAATAGTCTTACTCTCAAAAATATCTTTACTGCACCCATCATACTCTTAGTTCCAAAAATAAAACATCTACATATTACTCCTATCAAAATACTTTTTACTCCCGAAAATAACTTTACTCCACTCAAAATACTCTTACTCCATAAAATAAAATATTGACATATTGTTCCCAACAAATTACCTTTATTTCCAGAAATATTACTCCAGTAAAAAAACTGCTAACAATAAAAATCCATGAATATTACTGAAGTCAAAATACTCTTACTCCCCAAAAAATGTAATATTGCTTAGGTCAAAATACTCTTATATCCAAAAACTATTTCCCCACTTAAAATACTTTTACTCACAAAAATAATATGACCCCACTCAAAATACTCTTACCCCAAAAAATAATATTACCTCAGTCAAAAAACTCCTATTCCCAAAAATATTATTCCATTCAAAAAACTCTTACTCCCAAAAATATTACAACAGTCAAAAAACCCTACTCCAAAAATATTGTTACATCAGTCAAAATACTCTTACTCTCAAAAATAATATTACTTCAGGAAAAAAACACTCCCAAAAATATTACTTTGTTCAAATTACTATTACTCCCAAAAATATATTTCTCCAGTCAAAATTCAATTAGTCCCAAAAATACCTGTCTTCCTCTGTCCTCTCCTCTCACCTTACATCAGTCAAAATACTCTTACTCTCAAAAATATTACTTCAGTCAAAAAACTTGTACTCCTAAAATTAAAGTTCCCGAAATATTACTGAAGTCAAAATACACTTACTCACAAAATTAAAGGTATTAGGGAGGATCTTTATAAATTCATTTTTTGCAATATTTATTAAACCTACCTTCATTGCCCTGTATAAGGCTTATAAATTGGTGTATTAGAAAATATAATAATAATATTAATAAACTGTGGACTCTGTGGGACTTAAAAAAACTCATCCAATCGTTTTCATCATGAGTACGTTAACCATTGTTCCACGGACTTGCCATTCATTCCGACTTCCTAGTTTTGGCGATAGTGCGCGTTCTTGTGCCTGCGCATGCGTATACACTATGTTCATGTAGTCCAGCATTAAAATATATATACTGTAGAAATCTCACTATGGGCCATATTTACTAAGACGGGTGCTAAACTGCGAGTGCAGTGAGAAAATATGCGGGCGCTATTAATGGGCGTGTTTGTGCGTGAATTACTAAGACAAACTGCGTGGTGGGGACAGGTGCAAACAGATGGGGCGGAACTATTTAAACGGCATCATTGCGTGTATTGTTTTGCGTCATGGAAGGTGCGGAAGTGGAACACAAACGGAAGCAAAAATTTAACTAAGAAGAGCTGAAAGTGCTGGTGAATAATTTTTTTATCCGTCATGGCAAATAGATCTGCACGCGTGGCAAACACTCTAACCCTATTTATTTCTTCATTTCTTCTCCTTCGTCTCACATGAATCACAGCAGCCATATCCAGGGCCGACTGGCCATCTGTGCATTCTGGAGGATCACAGAACGGCCGGTCGCTGAGACGGCCGATGGGCCGTTTTACATAGACTCCATAAACACATACACAACCAGGCCAGAGAGGGCGCAGCCGTGCTGATGCGCAACAGCGGAGTAGAAGAAGAAAGCAGAACAGCTGCAGCCACTCAATGCAGTCAGGCATCTCGAACAAGCGCGCAAGAAGCAGCCGACAGGCGGCCGTGAAGACGGCGGTGGCGCGTGAGCAGAGGCTGCGGTGCGTTTACGTCATGAATAAAAAACGGTTAATAAAACGAAAGGAGAAGGGCGGAGCAGAGAAAGTCAGGGAAAAGAAGCTTAAGTCGCTTGCATGTGAGGCGTTCAGGTGTAAAAATATAACAGAACTGTTTGACAGCAGCAGTGCTACAGCCACATCCACCAGTACAGCACAACATGAGAATGAAGAGACTGAGAGTGCGGTGGTGGGGGCCCAGCGCTGCTCAGGCTCAGGGACCCACAGAACCAGATGAAGTTTTACCTCAGTTAGAGCCGTGCACAGAGCAAGTGGTGAGTATAGCTTACTGTATGAAACACAGGGCTTTCATAGCTATTTAGGCTATGACATATTTATTCCACTTCCTATACATAGCTCTAAAACACTATCATAACAATAACAATATGAATAATAATGAATAATATTCTATCTAATATGGCTGTGAAGACTCATTCATCCAGGCTGATTCCATTGCAATCATAGGTTTAAAAGCTGTCATCTGGACTTGGTTTTAAAGAGAGCTCTCTTACAGCCAAATTTCAGAATTGAGAAAGCCTCTTGGATAAAAGGTGAAACTGTCTTCAACTTTAAAACCAAGTTCAGATGACAGCTTTTAAACCTACTATTGCCACTATATCTAATATGAATTAAATCCAGGGATGTTCCCAAGCCCTTCAATAATAAGTCATAGTGTAATCCAGGACTAAACTATATCTAAAACATGACACAACCAGGTCTAACCAAGACTAAACCCTAACTAAAATAGGTATACGCTGTCCAAAACTATAGCTAAACCAGGTCTAAACAGGGACAAAACCAGGTCTTAATCAGGTCTGTGCCAGGATCAAATCAGATTCAAATCTGGAACTAAACCTTTACAAAACCAGGCCTAAACCTGATGATTAAAGTTTAGGGACTTGAATTTGATGTGTGGACCATGTGTGGTTTAGTCCTGGTTTAGAAGTCAGATCAGTCAGTTTTTTTTAAATGTATTTATTGATTTTTTTTTACATTGTACAACCATGAACAATTTCCTAAAGTCTAAAGATTTTTAGTTTACTATCATAAACAACTTCTAATTGAAATTGTTTTTTTTTTTGTTTTTTTTTGGGGGGGGGGCTGGGCCGACTCCAGGGCTGTTTTTCTGTCCCAGTCCGCCCCTGGCCATATCGTGCAAAAGATTAGCACGTCCTTCTCCAACGTGCTAAATTTATACGCTATTTTTGCACGCAAAGTCATGGTGAGCCTTGATAAATAATATTGCGGGCGGTAAATGAATGAATTTGCATTTTCTCCGCCTTCCATTTTGCGCACTCTGGGAAGAACGCCTCAGTTTACAGATTCATTAGGTCATAGGAGCAAAATCTGCATTGCGTTAGCTCTGCTCCTGTAAGACACACAAATCTCAACTGCATCTGGGGTTGCTCCAATTTTAGCGCATATTATTCAGTTAGCGTGCACGCAGACCTTTGATAAATCTGGCCATATGTGTATATGCATGCCATTTTGGGTCAATTCTGTTTTTTTCTATAAATGATTAAAACGTTAAAAGTAAACACAGAGAAGTACATCTGGGGGTATTTGGGGCTGTTTTGATGCATTTTATGGCAGTTTTGAGCACTTTCAAAATTTGGTCAAATTTGGTCTCAGACGACAGGTCCGGACCTGTCGAAAAATGCTATTTTAGGTCAAGTCTGTTTTTTTCTAGTAATGATTAAAACGTTAAAAGTATACACAGAGAAGTACATCTGGGGGTATTTGGGGCTGATTTGATGCATTTTGAGGCAGTTTTGAGCACTTTCAAAATATGGTCAAATTTGGTCTCAGACTACAGGTCCGGACCTGTCGAAAAATGCTATTTTAGGTCAAGTCTGTTTTTTTCTAGTAATGATTAAAACGTTAAAAGTATACACAGAGAAGTACATCTGGGGGTATTTGGGGCTGTTTTGATGCATTTTGAGGCAGTTTTGAGCACTTTCAAAATTTGGTCAAATTTGGTCTCAGACGACAGGTCTGGACCTGTCGGAAAATGCCATTTTGGGTCAAGTCTGTGTTTTTTCTATAAATGATTAAAACGTTAAAAGTATACATAGAGAAGTACATCTGGGGGTATTTGGGGATGTTTTGATGCATTTTGAGGCAGTTTTGAGCACTTTCAAAATTTGGTCAAATTTGGTCTAAGACGACAGGTCCGGACCTGTCGGAAAATGCCATTTTGGGTCAAGTCTGTGTTTTTTCTATAAATGATTAAAACGTTAAAAGTATACACAGAGAAGTACATCTGGGGGTATTTGGGTCTGTTTTGATGCATTTTGAGGCAGTTTTGAGCACTTTCAAAATTTGGCCAAATTTGGTCTCAGACGACAGGTCCGGACCTGTCGAAAAATGCCATTTTGGGTCAAGTATGTTTTCTTTCTAGTAAAGATTTAAAAAGTAAAAATATTCACATATATGTACTTCTGGGGCTGTTTGGGGACATTTTGATGCATTTTAAGGCAGTTTTGAGCACTTTCAAAATTTGGTCAAATTTGGTCTCAGACGACAATGACATTTTGAGTCAAATCTGTTTTTGTTCTATAAATGATTAAAACGTTAAAAGTATACACAGAGAAGTACATCTGGGGGTATTTGGGGCTGTTTTGATGCATTTTGAGGCAGTTTTGAGCACTTTCAAAATTTTGTCAAATTTGGTCTCAGACGACAGGACCGGACCTGTCGAAAAATGCTATTTTAGGTCAAGTCTGTTTTTTTCTAGTAATGATTAAAACGTTAAAAGTATACACAGAGAAGTACATCTGGGGGTATTTGGGGCTATTTTGAGGCAGTTTTGAGCACTTTCAAAATTTTGTCAAATTTGGTCTCAGACGACAGGACCGGACCTGTCGAAAAATGCTATTTTAGGTCAAGTCTGTTTTTTTCTAGTAATGATTAAAATGTTAAAAGTATACACAGAGAAGTACATCTGGGGGTATTTGGGGCTGATTTGATGCATTTTGAAGCAGTTTTGAGCACTTTCAAAATTTGGTCAAATTTGGTCTCAGACGACAGGTCCGGACCTGTGGAAAAATGACATTTTGGGTCAAGTCTGTTTTTTTCTAGTAATGATTAAAATGTTAAAAGTATACACAGAGAAGTACATCTGGGGGTATTTGGGGCTATTTTGATGCATTTTGAGGCAGTTTTGAGCACTTTCAAAATTTGGTCAAATTTGGTCTCAGATGACAGGTCCGGACCTGTCGAAAAATGCCATTTTGGGTCAAGTATGTTTTCTTTCTAGTAAATGATTTAAAAAGTAAAAGTATTACACAGATATGTACATTCTGGGGCTGTTTGGGGACATTTTGATGCATTTTAAGGCAGTTTTGAGCACTTTCAAAATTTGGTCAAATTTGGTCTCAGACGACAATGACATTTTGAGTCAAATCTGTTTTTGTTCTATAAATGATTAAAACGTTAAAAGTATACACAGAGAAGTACATCTGGGGGTATTTGGGGCTGTTTTGATGCATTTTGAGGCAGTTTTGAGCACTTTCAAAATTTTGTCAAATTTGGTCTCAGACGACAGGACCGGACCTGTCGAAAAATGCTATTTTAGGTCAAGTCTGTTTTTTTCTAGTAATGATTAAAATGTTAAAAGTATACACAGAGAAGTACATCTGGGGGTATTTGGGGCTATTTTGATGCATTTTGAGGCAGTTTTGAGCACTTTCAAAATTTGGTCAAATTTGGTCTCAGACGACAGGTCCGGACCTTTCAAAAAATGACATTTTAAGTCAAATCTGTTTTTGTTCTATAAATGATTAAAATGTTAAAAGTATACACAGAGAAGTACATCTGGAGGTATTTGGGGCTGATTTGATGCATTTTGAGGCAGTTTTGAGCACTTTCAAAATTTGGTCAAATTTGGTCTCAGACGACAGGTCCGGACCTGTCGAAAAATGACATTGTGGGTCAAGTCTGTTTTCTCTAGTAATGATTAAAACGTTAAAAATATACACAGAGAAGTACATGACACATGACAGCAGTGTGGTCCATGAATTTTGAATAAATAAATACAATATAAATGCATTATAATGCTTTGTAACAAATAGGACGACACGGTCAGCCGTCTGAGCCAGCCGCCGCAGTTCATCAGGAGCTGCACAGCTCAGTGCATGACAGGGAAACACTCACCTGTCTGCACTCAAAGCAGTTCTAAATCATTTTAAACCATTCATTTCCAAAAGGACATCTTAACACACACGAGAGAAGTACATTTCATGTGAGGAGCTGTGTGATCTGAGCCACAGCCCAACAGTCAACTTCACATCTTTCTCCTCCTCCATCTTTTCTCGTCCACAATTCACCGAGGCTGTTCATCTCGAACAGCCTATTTTCATGGGATCTCGCATAACTTTCTCAGAATCTCGCAAAGCGATCTCAGGGTCTCACAATAGTTGTAGTCGTGTAGTGCAGTGTGACCTAAAATAACAGTAAAATGAGCATTTACCCCTGGGCTAGAAGATCCGTGGTTGGAGACCCAGCTGGGCACTATATCTGTAGGTAGATGATCATTTGAATAACTAATAACACTTAGCAGTCTTTTTCTTCTTTCTTATCCTCTTCTTGAGCACCTTTTATGAAACCATGTGTCATCTCCTAAAAGTATAGAAATAATCGATATAATCTATTAATCTCTAGTTCATGTAGTTGAACATGAATTATAATAGTCAGTAAATACTTATCTTGTGTTTGTTTTCTTCTCTCTGATCCTCTCCACTTCTCTCTCCATGTCTTTTATTTCGCTCCTTTGACTTGTTCTTCTTTCAACATCTCCCATTTATAAAAACAGTAACAGTAAAATAAAAGTTAAACTCATGTATTCTTCCTCTCAAAACCAAAAAGAAAAAAATGTGCAGCAGAAATTAAAGTGTTTAACATGGTATACTGTATTTTAGTTACTGTCTCTGGACTAGCGACAATGTAGGATTGTTTCAAATGTACTTCATTGATAATAACTACAACTACTACTATACTGTAGTACTAGCAGACGTACAGCACTGCCCTCCTTACTTCATCTTTCAGTCAGGGGAGTTGAGAAACTGTGGTGTAACAACAATTTTCTGTTCTGTGGTGTGTCATGAAATGACAGTAAATGATACAGCCTTTCCTAAAAGTTTAAAGGCTCAGGTCCAGGCCCAGGGACAATATCTTTACCATTGCAAGATAGGGCCAGTGCCTTGGTCTGCACTCTCCACTGCTCCTAGTTAGTACTATATACATACCTTTTAGAAAACATTGTGACATCTCCAGGAAAATGGGGGAAAAAACAGGTTTAGTGTCTGGAGAATGAATGGATTATATATTTTATACATTATTTTTATATATTATATTATTTCACCACTTATCTTTCTTTGTGCGTCTGTTTTTCTTCTTCATTTTGTCATTCCATCTTTTCAGTTCTTCCTAATCATCTTTGCTTTTCTTCAACTCATCCTTCACAGTTTCATTTCCTCTCCTTGTGCACCTTTTATAAAACAACGAATCATCTCCTAGAAGCATAGAAATAATCTGAATTAGTCTCTAGTTCATGGAGATGAATATGAATTATAACAACAGTCAATACTTATCTTTTCTTAATGTCTTTCTGCCTTAAGTCTTTTTCCCGTTTGATCATCTCCTAAAAACAAAACAGATGAAGCACAGTTTAGTGTGAGAACATTTGAATGACCAACACATATCATCAGAATACATTTACAATATTCAGATAGATTCCAATACATATCTTTAGTTTGTTTTCTTCTTTCGTATCCTCTTCACTTTGTTCTCCTAGAAGCACACAAAATAATCAGAGTTTAGTCTCCAGTGAATGTAGTTAAATATGAGTTAGTTGAATCATTAAATACATATCTTTTTCTATTGTGCAGATTCTCATCCTCTTCACGTTCTGTTCTTTCATCATTTCTTTCTTCACGTCATCTTTTTCCCAGGTATTTTTCTTCTTCCTATTGCATCACTTGTTTGCTTTGACTCATTCTCTTTCCAACAGCATGTCTGGCATTTACATGTGTTTCTTTATAAAACAATAAAAGTAAAACATCAGTTAAAAACACACAAAAAAATATATATTCTGCAGCACAAAAAGCATCAAATATGCAGAGAAATAAATCTAGAATGATATTATTTTGGTTCCTACTTGTGTTGCACTAGAGACAGACTGATGTCTAAATGTACTATAACTGTAAACTTTTGGATACTTGGACAACCATGAGCCTTTACTCACATAACAATATTACCCTACTGTCCTACCACCGTCCGACCACTACATCATGTAAAGGTACTTCTTTTGCAAACAGTGATGATGATGTACCTTTATTGTGAAAGGGCTGTCTCGTCCTTCCTCCTCCGCTCCATCTCTCCACTCAACACCACGAGCACTTCACTGTCACAGACACACACAAACACATTTACTTCTTTATATTTCAGACACATTTTACATGTCCTCCTGTCTGTGAGCACTTTTACTACTGTGAATATTTTCACCTCGTGTTGATGTGTCCTCTCCTTCCTGTCTTCTGTTTGTGCTTTCATTCTAAAAAGCATCTTCGCTGATTCATTGGCTCATCTTGTCCAGCTCCTGGTCCGTCTCTTCCTGCTGGATGTGGTCTGGCTGCCTGGAGGCGAGGCGCTCAAATAAGAACAGGACACTGACGAAATGTCTTCACGAATACTCATCTTTTTATTTGGGGACAGCATTGGTTCAGATATTTTTATGAAAGAGATACTTGGCTTTATAACAGCTGTTGCTCTGTGGATCTGATACTAGAGGTGGAAGAAGTACTCAAAATACAAAGATAATGTATTTTTATAAAGGGAAAACAAGACAACACAAAAAACACTGTAACATTAGAATATCTCAGCACTATTAAGCAGTAAGAAATCATTATGCAATGTAATTAACTATAATTTTAAAGATAACGCAGTGGTGCTTATTAATGTTGAATTAATGCTTTGTAAATAATTAAGTACATGTTTAGTAATCGCAAACTAAATCTTAACTAAAGCTTAATAGTGTGAGTTGTTCTTTAGCGTTATATAAACAATGATATGGACTTTTTTTTCCTTTTTTCTTTTTTTTTTTAAAATCACACAAAACACACATCCTATGTAACAATATAATATAAGGTTGTTACTTATCTGTAGCCAGGATCTGAAGTCGTGGCCTCATGAGACTCCCGGCTCCTCTTCAGTCCCTCAAAAGAAACAGAGACAGAAGGCATCAGTTCTTAGAAATAGGAGTATTTGTGCTTTTCTTCTGGAAGTGGCCTCTGCAGCTCATCTGACCTTTTCCAGTCCTTCCAGTCCAGCGCTCGTTCCCTCTCCCAGGCCTCCATCCTCTTCACCCAGTCCGGCTTGGGTCCAGGGAACAGGGGGGCGGGCTCCTCGTCCTCGTGCGGGGGAGCAGAGGAGAGCACACGGTCAGAGCTGAGGGCACAGGGAGGAGCCACAGTGTCACCAAGAGCAAAGGAGGTAGGCAGCACAGAGAAGCTCAGCTTAGGGCCCTCAGCAGGAGGAGGAGAGAGGGGCTTATGCTGCGTTCACACCGGACGCGTTTGAGGCGTCAAATTTGCGTCAGACGCGTCTAGTTGGACGCTTGAACATTTTGAAGTCAGACGCTCTGTTCGCGCGTCAAAACAAATTTGTTCAGACGCGAATTCGCGTCATGGGAGGAGTCTGTTGTGCCAGGGTAATGGCCGCTCATTCAGGGCTAATTCCAACTGAGACCATGCCGGTTTGCTCACCTGTGTCCCGGGTCGGTGCGAGGACAGGACACTACTGCTGTTTTTAGGCACTCAACACCAGCAGCAGAGCGGAGATATGGAAGAGTTTTTTCTTGTTTAATAGCGGTCTCTAGTGGTTTTAGCGGATTATAGGCTAGGCTAGCACTCAGTACACAGACTCTGTTTTTGCTGTTGTTTTGGGGAGTACAGTAACTGCTAATCCAACGAGCTCAGCTCAGCACACGCTAAAGTTAAGGTCCCCTCTGTCTTGTTACTATCTTTTTGACTGCTGTCTTTATAAAAGTAGCAGAGCTGCTGTAGGCTGTAGTTTATAGCTCCACGTTCACATTGACAGCTTCGATAAGTCCACCGTGATTGTTTTGATGGATCTCCGCTTTCTACGTCCTCCCACGTCACTACAGGAGCTAGATCCTGATTGGTTAACGCGCCGCGAATATTCGCCAAAGTTCAGATTTTTCAACTCGGGCGTCGAGAGCGTCAGACGCTCGATTCGCGCGTCAGATGCGTCGACGCTCAATTCGCGCTGCGCTATTCGCGCATCAAAACCTGATTCGCGCCGCGCTGGACGCTTGATTCGCGCCGCAGGATGTCTAGACGCGCGTTTACATAGACTTAACATGTAAACCAGATGCCCCAGATGCCTCAAACGCGTCCGGTGTGAACGCAGCATTAGGGTCCTTAGCAGGACAGCTCAGCTTTGCAGAGGAGGCCTTAGCATAAAGTGAAACACGCTTACGGGCCTTAGCTCGAGAGGAGAAATGAAGTCAGGGAGCATAGAGGGAGGAAGAGGGATCAACTTAAAGGTATTAGGGAGGATCTTTATAAATTCATTTTTTGCAATATTTATTAAAACTACCTTCATTGCCCTGTATAAGGCTTATAAATTGGTGTATTAGAAAATATAATAATAATATTAATAAACTGTGGACCTCATCCAATCGTTTTCGTCATGAGTACGTTAACCATTGTTCCACGGACTTGCCATTCATTCGTTCATCTTCCTAGTTTCGGCGATAGTGCGCGTTCTTGTGCTTGCGCATGCGTATACACTATGTTTATGTAGTCCGGCATTAGCGCCGCGTTAGCGGCGTTAACATCGTAGCACGGACAGCCTGACTTCGAAGAGCACAATGGCTGAGGAAAACCGTGAACCGGGCGGTCACAAAAGTTAAACTGTTTTTGAAGTGTACCAGAGGAGAAGGAGAAAAACTGTAGAAGAGCAGAATAAAACCAGTGTAGTTATTGGCGATTCCTTCAAAGGACGGCGTGCGCTGTAGGAACAGAAATGGCTTCAGACCGATGCATTGGTCGCCAAGTTTCTGCTGGACAGGTACGTTTATCTTATCGTTTGAAAAAAATGCCTTTTTTCTTTATCTGTTGAATGTTTCAACTGTACAGCAGCGTCAGTTTGCTAATGCTACCAATAGCAGGAGTACATATATTTTTGCTCACATTTAGGGACTGTGCATGTGACTGGGTCTGTGTGGGGAACTAGGTCAAAGGTCGCGCAAACAAACAATGCAGGTCTAGGTTGAGGTGAATCTCTGCTGATGCCGGCTGTAAACAAACACTCGTGTTCCAACGCTCGTGCACGTCGCTGTGGAGGAGTTCCTTGGAAAGAAACAGTGAAGGGCGGGGCCTGACGCATGCGCATTATTCAAAAAAGGACAAACAGTCGCTGGTTTCTCAGCAGTCAAAAAAAATCCTCCCTAATATCTTTAAGGCCCTTAGCAGGAGGAGGAGGAAAGTGCTTAGCAGAGGGAGCAGAAATTAGGTTACGTCCCTTAGCAAGAGGAGAAGTGATGGAGCTAGGGCTCTTAGCAGGAAAAAGAGCGATGGAGTTAGGGCCCTTAGCAGAGGGAGCAGAGATAGGCATAGAGGCCTTAGCAGAGGGAGCAGAGATCAGTTTAGGGCCCTTAGCAAGAGAAGCAGAGAGGGTGGAGGAGCAAGCAGGGAAAGAAGAAGAGCAGGAGGGAGAAGAGGAGCCAGAGCTACAGCAAAGTTTAGAAACCTTGGCAGCAGGAGCAGAGACAACCTCAGAAGCCTTAGCAAGAGAAGGAGAAGAAACACGCTTACGAACCTTAGCACGTCGAGGAGAGAGAAAGTCAGGGAGCAGAGAGGGAGGAAGCTTAAGGCCCTTAGCAGAAGGAGGAGCGATAGAGCTAGGGCCCTTAGCAGGAGGAGGAGCGATGGAGCTACGGCCCTTAGCAGGAGGAAGAGCGATAGAGCTAGGTCCCTTAGCAGGAGGAGGAGCCATGGAGCGAGGGCCCTTAGCAGAGGGAGCAGAGAGGGTGGAGAAGAAGAGGAGCTAGAGCTACAGCTAAGCTTCCTAACCTTGGAAGGAGGAGCAGAAATAATCACAGAGGCCTTAGCAGAAGAAGGAAAGCACTTAGTGGCCTTAGCAGAGGGAGCAGAGATTAGTTTAGGGGCCTTTAAAGGAGAAGGATGGGTGAAGTTAGGTCCTTTAACAGGAGGAGGACAGGGAACAGGACAGCGAGGGGAGAGAGAGGGCAAGTGTTTGAACTTAGCCTCAAAAAACTCTTTTCTTCAAATAAACTTACCCTAAATATAAATTAAATGTTGATAAATGCACATTTTGCTAAGATATGGTGCTTCTGTGTAGTTTAGCTAACATTAAATGGTAAACGCCCATAGGGAATAAAGTGAAGATGGAAACGGATTTTTCTCACGTTTTTCTGTCAGAAAAGTGTCGTAGTCCGAGTCAGGAGGTGCTCAGGAGAAGTCTGGGTGAAAAGTCCGTGGGTAATGTCTCCTTTGTGAAGAAATCGTCGAGTAAATCTCAAAATTTGCAGTTTTTAATCGCAGCCAAAAGTTTGCAACTTTAGCAATGAGCGTCATGCGCTTGAAACATGCACTTAGCAACAACTGGCACCCGTGCGTGCTTACGTCAGCACGTGCGCCTCTGGAGTAAACTAAACAATTCATAGATATTAAAATATGTATTATAATGTAAAATATGAAGTATATTATACTGCTCCAGTCGGTGGGTAACTAGTTCACACTCTGACTATATAATTACTCTTATTTACCCAGTTTGTTTACAAAACAATCACATCACAACATGTTTGTAAACAAACTTGGCATTCTCAGTCTCCTTATCAAAGAATGTGCCCTTAGTTTTTGTTTTAACTTTAACTCATAAACAGTAAAACAAGGATGATAGATGATGAGTGAGGTTCCAGCCTTACAGATGTGAGAGTGGGCCGTTCATCAGGACTCACACTGAGACTGACACTAGACCAGAGCACTGTTAATGCTGCTTCACTGTAATAAAACCTCAAAAGAAGCCGTTACGCGCACTACGCGTACGCCCTGACCCGGTTGTGCCCTCAACTCATTTTCCTCTTGTTACTTCTCTAGTCCCGGATTGGCCAGCCTGGTGCCGCGAGGGCATAAAGCCGGCGGAGGTGGATCCGGTGCGCTCTCATCTTCGCCAGCCACAGCCTGTTACCTTGCCACGTTGCCACGTCTCTTTCCTTCTTAGTTTTAGGTTGAAGAACGGAGTCCCAGCTTATAGTTTAGTTTAGCCACTTTTTCACCTTTTTTGTTGCTGGGCTCTCCGTCTTTATTTAGGATTATTTTTGTTCGTATTTTGTTGTAAAATAAATTATTTTGAGCACTGTGCCTATTGTCCGTCTCTTATGTTATGCGTCCCTCTTTACCCTAGACTTCTGTAACAGGGACTGTAACAGAAGCCTTACACATCTGACCACAAACCTCCATTTAAAAACACCGCCTCCCTGACACTCACCTCTCTACTCAAGCTGCAAACCCAGTCCATGTTACTTTGGTCTTTTCTGAAGAAACCTCCTGTATTTCCTACAGCTGAGTTTGTCCACAATAACCAGAGCCCAGTTCATTCACAGTTCTGTAATATTCACATCCAGTCCCGGCACGGGCCGCTGGCTCCTCTCTGCTCCTCCAGCTCCACTTCTTATGAACATCTGATACTTAACGATGTACGTGAGGCTATCTTTTATATGACACGCACTTTTATGCAGCAGCAGGTTCTCATGAGAAACATGAACTGGGTTTAAGCTACAAACTATGAGTTATGTGTAGAAACGCTCTTAGACACTTTGGCTGCAGATACCTGTGGAAAGTATTGTCGTCTAACGTGGCGCATGCGCACTGTGATGTACGGAGCTGTACGCTGTAGAGCGCGCGGCTTATCCACTCTGTATTTTCTGCTGCTATCAATCTTTGCATTGTTTACTACTGTGACTGTCACATAAATGGTGTGCTGCACTGTCACTTTGAAAGACAAGAGACTTTTACTAAGGCATTGGGAACCTGTATTTTAATAAGCATTAGTTGCTGTCTGTTTAAAGTCTTGTTAAAGTGTTACAATCTGCACAGCTGTTGAGATGTTTTTGTCTAAAAACTAAATCTAAATCAAGACTGCAGCTGATCACATTGAAGATTATGTGTTGCTTAATTTGTATGAATCCAAAACCTCTCAAGGAGCCCTTGTTATCCAAACAGGTGTAATTCTGTTGCGCATCAAGGCCATTTGCTGTTATTATAAGTTCATATGATAAAGTTCTATGGCGTTCACTGTGAAATCACAGTATGGTATAGAGGAATTCCAACAGCAGTGTGGGAGCGAAGCTGTATGAGTCCCACTCTTTAAGTTTTGTGATGATTTTTCTTCCCTTTTGTCTTCTACAGTGTGTGCCAAGTCCTCTCCCCTGGATGACACCAGTGGATTGTGGTGCGTAAGTAAAATACATTTTGTAGCAGTTGTAAGGATACAGTAGTGTGCATTGTTCAAGGATTACAGTTACATCTGCTCATCAGGTTACCAATAATAGTGTGACAATCAATGACAATGGCAGTGTAAAACAGTAGTTAGCATACAGCAGTGCAGAAGGTGCAGTAAGTGATTACAGACAACAAAGGAACTGCACGAGTCAGTGCAATAAAGAAGTTAGACTGAGATAGGTGGAGTCCACACAGTGCAGAAGTAACAGCGGCTGTAGGACAGTGATGTGAGAGCGGTGTGGAACTTAACAGTCTGTTAGTGCAGAGCCTGTGTACAGTTCACAGGGATGAGTTGTACAGTCAGTATCCCTGTGGGACAAGTGTCTTCCTGAGTGAGTGGCGCAGGACAGAGACAGCAGCCTGTCACAGAGGCAGCTCCTCTGTCTGGTGAAGGTGTGGTGCAGGGGGTGGTGGCAGGAGTCTGCTGAGGGTCCTCTCTTCAGCCACAGACGTGGGTCCCGCTCTGTCCCCACTACAGCCACTAGCCAGCCTTCCTCTCCAACAGACCGCAGCGTAAAAGAAAGCACAGGCAACAACAGTCTGGTGGAACATCTGCAGCCGCTTCTGGTAGATGTTGAATGTCCTCAGCCTCTCAGACTCTGGTATTTGTAGGTCTGGGTCACTACTCTGTCTGCCTAAATATATTCCAGGCTGCAGGTGTGGCCTAAGCTATGTTGTTAACTGAGTTTTTCCTGATCTATGATTCACAGATTTGTGGGCCAGGTGCCAATGTATTTACGTCATTGCATGTCAGAATCTCAGAGCTTTGTTACACAGTCAAACACCTATTCAATATATATTCTGTTATGTAGGAGCCAGGAGAAGATGCTGAAAATCATCAAGAGTCAAGAAGTAGTCATCAGTCTCTCACTGTCAAGCATCAAGCGGTGCAGTGACTTCTAGTGGGAATTTAGGATCTTTGTCAGTTAAGAGACAAGCACACACACGCGTACAGGACACAGTTACTGTATCTACTGCAGTCTGCAGTCAGGCTGTTGCTCAGAGGATGAAATACTGTCCTTCATCCAGCCGCTACTCACTGAATAAGACTGAAATGAAAATGAGCTGAGGTTCACTTCAGCCATGTTTTGCCTGTCTCTATTGGATTCGTGTGCACAGTGAACATTTCCCACCTATTTTTTAATCATATGTAGCATAAACCTGAAACAGATATCTAGGCGTGCTGGCAACAAACTTGTTTTGAGCCAGTTTTTTATTTTTATTTACTTATTTATTTTATCAGGTAGAACATTAAGAACAAATACTTATTTACAGTGTTGACCTTGCTTGTAGTTTTAAAGTAGACACTGTAGTGTCCTCTTGTTTGCTTGAATTGTTCAGGTGTGTAAAATGTGATTTAATCTACTTCTATACTATTTAACCTGTTGTGATTTGCTTCATGTGACTGCTGCTCTCAGACTGATGATATAAAGCTTTATGTAGCTACAAAACTACACCAGTAAATAGATTTTCTTCCAGAGCTGTGGCTGCTCTGAATCAGTTTTACACTTTATCATCCGATCATATGTATTGTATAGGCCTAAAAATATCTAAGCCAGACAGTTCACTTATTATACATTAGGTGTCTTTTGTATTGTAAATGTTATGTTATACATTT
The DNA here is from genome assembly GCA_020698575.1 of Bostrychus sinensis. Taxonomy (NCBI): domain Eukaryota; kingdom Metazoa; phylum Chordata; class Actinopteri; order Gobiiformes; family Eleotridae; genus Bostrychus; species Bostrychus sinensis. The sequence continues at coordinate 33,178,208 of CM036244.1, read as the reverse complement.
TTCACAGATGATTTTATTGCACTGACAATGACAATAAAGATTATATTCTATAATAACTTCTGCTTCAAGTGAAATACTAAAAGGATGTAGTGGTGTTAAACCAACACTAGATGGAAGCAAAGACCACTTAATGCCTTTTTTTTTAAAGCTACCCAGGGTAGACCAAATTTCATTTCACAGATACATCAATATATAATTAATCGCATTAGCTGAAAATCATGTGCCCTTCTCACAGTTAGTGTTTGCATCTTATGAATGTGTGTGGCCACAAATTGGTGATTATTTGATTTCGCACACTTTTGTGTCTCTAATACTAATTTAAATTTTAAAAAAAAATCATTTGAGTTTTATTACTATTGCTTAGTGTGCTTCCTTTTGAAATAAATCCTTTTTTATTATTTTCTTAGGGCATTTTATGTTGGCATTGTACATTTTTCACTCTGTTCCCAACCTGGCGTTTTTATATTTGGTTTTGTAATTTTCTACTAAAAACATTAAAACTATACAGTTTTGGATATATTTTGCTTTAAATACTATCGAATCAGTCATTTCAAACTAACAAAATGTTTTGTGCAACAACAGTTTTATGTGTTTTTAGATTTAATAAAGTGATACGTTTTTACAATAGGCTAATGTTTGAACCACACTGGTTGGCCATTAACTTGTTTTTAACGGTTAGAATATCTGTTACAATTGGAAGTTTGTGTGGCAAGTTAGTTACAGATTTGACAGATGATAATGCTTGATTTCCTCTCTAGAGATTGATAATGTCATTAACAAAACACTGTGCCATTGTAACGGGTTCTGAATGCTCACCAGTCTGGACATGGAGACACAAGACGCAGGGTTCTGTCACTGCACCTTTAATGCCCTTTAAAACAGCAGCAAGAGCCATGGGATTAGGAGACACAACAGCACGAGTACAGCTCCCAGCACAGACTGCTCATCTCAACTCAACTTATACATAACAATACTATCAAGTTGTACAATATTCCAACGTAGTTATATACTGTTACGACCCTGGCTCAAGGGGTCGCAACCAAAGAGGACACACCAGACAAAGAATAAGGTTTAACAGAATAATATTTATTTAACCAATTAAACCAAATTAGATATAACCAAACTGGACCGAATTAAGTTTACTATGAAATCATAATTAAGATGCCAAATTAGAAAAAAGAAGTATAATACAATATGAAGCATGAAAATGGTATCAGTAGTGTAGTGGTGTTGGAGGTGGTAGTGAATGAGTGTGCCATGTTGTAAAAGGTGCAAAACTAAGTAAAAATGTCTAACTAAACTAAGTAGAAAAATAGTTAACCAAGCTATACCATAACTTAAGCTAAACCCAAACCAAAAACAGAGCAGGCGGGGTGCCAGTGGCCGTGGTGGTCTTCACATGGTCTGTCCTACTCCTGATTGTTATATGGGCGTTTCTTAAATAGACACCTGACCCGGACATCCTGGGGCCCACAGGTGTGCAAGGCCAGGTATACTACCCCGAATGCCCACTAGGGGGCATCACCCCCCCCCCCCCCCATAAAAAAAGCGACCTGCCACATGGCTCACCTGCCTGAAAGCCAAATCCATACCTAAAAAAAAAAAAAAATTTATTGCAAGGCAAAGCAAGTAAAACACTAATCAATTGGTGCGCGAGACAAGGCATCCGCTACAACATTTTCTGAACCCTTGATATGTTTTATGTCAAGGCTATAAGACTGCAAAAACAAGGCCCATCGCATGAGCCTTCGGTTCGGACAACTCAGCAAACTCAAAAAAGTTAAGGGGTTGTGATCTGTAAAGACAACAAGTGGAGCCCCTCCCGCACCAATGTATACATCAAAATGCTGGAGGGCCCAAATCAAGGCCAGCGCCTCTTTTTCTATTGTGGAGTAGTTAAACTGGTAGGAATTGAACTTTCTAGAAAAGTAACAAACTGGCCTGTCCACACCCTCCCACTCTTGGAGTAATACAGCCCCTGCCCCAACATGACTGGCATCAACTTCAAGCTTAAAAAGGTAGTCTAGACGTGGAGCAGCAAGTACCGGGACAGCACACAACAGAGACTTCACATTTTCAAAAGCCAACTGGCACTGAGTGGACCACAAAAACTTAACCTTATTCTTCAATAAGGCTGTCAGAGGTGCAACCACAGATGAAAATTTTTTACAAAAAGCACGATAATAACCAACTAGGACTAAGAAACGCATTAATTCTTTCTTAGTCGTTGGAGGTGGATACTGCATTACAGCTTGAACCTTAGCACCCACTGGCCGAACCTGACCTTGCCCCACAACACAACCCAAATAAGTGACCGTCGCCCTAGCAAACTCACACTTAGCCAATTTCACAGTCAGCCGAGCAGCAGCCAAACAATCGAACAGAGCTCCAATTCGGCCAATATGTTGTTCCCAAGCATCACTATACACTACCAGGTCATCTAAGTAAACAGCACAACCCTCAAGACCTGCCACCACCAGGTTCATGAGACGCTGAAATGTGGCTGGTGCGTTCCGAAGACCAAAGCTCATGACAGTATATTCAAAAAGACCAAATGGAGTAATAAAAGCTGAAATTTCTCTCGCCCGAGCGGAAAGTGGGACCTGCCAGTAGCCTTTTAATAAATCAAATTTGCTCACAAATCTGGCTGAACCTACCTCATCAATGCAGTCCTCCATCCGCGGTAGCGGATAAGAGTCAGCTTTCGTAACCTTGTTCACCTTACGGTAGTCAGTACAAAATCGTGGAGCGCGGTCTGATCTCTCAGCTAACAAACATGGCGACGCCCAGCTGGAGGACGAAGGCACAGCAATATTGTCAAGTATATACCTCACCTCAGACTCCAAAGTATGACGCTTCGCAGAGGCACAACGATAGAAGCGTTGCTGAATAGGAGGAGAGCCACCGACATCAATATCATGCTCAACTAAATTGGTACGAGTTGGAACATCCCCGAATAACTCTAGATGTACAGTAATTAGGCTCTTGAGCTCCATCCTCCGTGACTCTGACAAATGAGACAACAGGTTATCCAAATTGCAAAGTGCCTCAGAATTTCTAAGTCTACCACACACAACCGGGTCACCTGGCTCTTCTACATCACTCTCAGCTGTCCCAACAGGATGCTGCGAAGATAACAAAACAGACTGAACAGCTGATACAGGACCAACAGAAACAGAATCTTTTACCCCAACCTCCTGATGACCATAATACGGTTTCAGTAAGTTAACATGACACAACTGAGATGACTTCCGACGGTGAGGTGTAGCTATTAAATAGTTTTGATCTGAGACCTGTTTCAGAACGGTATAAAGTCCTGCAAACCTGGCCTGAAATGGTGAAGCCTCAAGAGACAAAATGGCCAATACTTGATCTCCAGGACAAAACTGACGCCTCTCACTTCTACGGTCAAACAACCGCTTCATTTTTACTTGAGAACCTCCAATATTTTTACGTGCTACTTCAACAGCTGTATACAGGCGGCGGCGAAAACCATTCACATAGTCTGCCAAACTTTGAGGTGGACTACTCATAACCAAACCATGCTGTAAAACAGCCAAAGGTCCCTGCACTGTATGCCCAAAAACTAACTCATTGGGACTAAAGCCAGTACTGTCCTGCACAACTTCCCTTGCGGCTAACATAAGCCAAGGTAGACCCTTTTCCCAGTCCTTTCCCAGTTCCATAACATAAGCACGCAACATAGATTTCAATGTCTGGTGAAAGCGCTCCAGCGCCCCTTGACTCTGTGCGTGATACACCGCTGCTTTATTATGCTTCACTCCCAACTGCTGCAAAATCTGCTTAAACATATGGGAAGTAAAGTTCGTGCCCTGGTCACTTTGAATAACCCGTGGAACCCCAAAAGTAGATATAAACTGGGTCAATGCCTCAACCACAGGCTTAACAGCAATAGACCGCAACGGGAAGGCAGCAGGATACCTAGTGGTCTGACACATCACAGTTAACAAATAAGCACATCCAGAGTTAGAGGGAGGAACTGGCCCAACACAATCTATTATCAAATGGTTGGCTCACCACAGGAATGGGAGAGAGAGGTACAGGTTTAACTACCTGGTTAGGTTTTCCAGTCAGCTGGCATGTGTGACATGCTTTAATGTACTTGGCTACATCTTTTTTCAGCTTTGGCCAAAAGAAATAACGAAGTACATGGTCATAGGTCTTCTTTACTCCTAAATGGCCACTATAGGTGTGCGCAGTCCTTAGCACTTCACCACGAAAACTGCTGGGTACCACAACCTGAAACAATGGTTCCCCCACAAAGTCACCAATACAGTGTAGCCATTTACGTATTAACAGACCATCATATACAAAGTAACCCTGGGCTACATCTTGAATTTTACTCTCTGGCAAAACTAAATCCCACAGCCCAGACAGGGAATCATCACTCTTCTGAGCCTGTATCCACTCATCACGTGGTATAGAGGAAGGGAGAACAGGTAGCTCAACGTGACACAAAACTGAGTCCTTACTATCAGTGTCTGACTGATCTACATCAGCCAAAGCACGAGTTTGTGCTCGCGTCATGCACAGGCTGGAAAAATTTCTGCACTCAAAGGGCCGACAACCGATTCAGATGTTAAAGGTTTAGCCACTACAATGGGAGGAGGAGGACCAGCAGCCCACACAACACTGCCACAGATATCATTTCCTAATATCATAGACACTCCCTCCAAAGGCAGAGCTGGCCGGACCCCAACAGGGAAAACGCCTTTAACCAAGTCACAATCCAGTACCAAAGTGTGACGTGGGACTGGAACATTGCCTAACTCCATGCCCTTCATAACGATAAAATCACCAGTCTCTGATTGAGAGGAAAAAGGCAGAGCAGACTCCACAATAAATGAATGTTTTGCCCCTGTGTCCCGAAGCACTTTAATGGGGACACTTGCATTGTTCCCAACCAAAAACACTCTGGCCTCAGCAATAAATGGCTCAAAACCAGAGCTCCCACCAGACTGCACAGTCACTGGTTCAGCGTTTAAGACAGTGGAACACAACATGGCTGGAGCTGGTGATGCTAGACGGCTCTTGCCCTTTAATAGTGGACACTGGTCTTTCCAGTGCCCTTCTACTCGGCAATATCTACACACATTAGGACCAATAACTCGCCCGAAAAAGAAGGCTTAGGAGAGGGACCAGACTTCAAAAATTTACCACGCGAATTAGAGTCCTCATTTTTACCTCGTGCACCTGGACGCACTTCAGTAAAATTAGCTTTATGTGTCAATACAAAATCATCTGCCAGTTCAGCCGTGTTAAGCGCTGTGGCGGGTTCCCGTTCATTTAAATATGTGGCAATGCGCTGGGGAGTAGCGTTCTTAAATTGTTCTAACACAATTAACTCACAGAGGCCATCGAAATCGTTTACTTTAGCTGCAATGCACCAACGATTAAAATGGGAAATAAGATCACGGACAAACTCAACATGAGTTTGTTTTGTTGAACCCAGCATCTAAACTTTTGCCGATATGCCTCTGGGACTAACTCATAGGCGTTAAGAACGGCAGATTTAACCATGTCATAGCATAAATCGCTCTCAGCGCACACAGCAGAATACGCCTCTTGTGCCCGACCTGTCAATACGCACTGCAAAAGGAGAACTCTGTCCTCATCCGGCCACTTTCTAGAGTCTGCCACCCGCTCAAACAGTGTAAAGAAAGTGTCAGGATCACGCTCATTAAACCTAGGTACTAAGCGCAGGCTGCTGGAAATATCAAAACCACCGCGCGCACTGCCAGGCTCCTCCGGCGCGCTCCCGTTAGATTTCCCCTCACGGATCACCCGCAGTTTAAACTGTTCAAGCTCTAATTTCACCTTCTCATGCTCCAGCTGCATAGCAAACAACTCTTTTTGCTGCGCATAAGACAGTGTGCCCGCCTGTGCCAAAGACGGCGCAGCACCTGACGTTGGCTCTGACGTAGCCATGACCACCTCACCTTTCTGCAACACGCCTTTCTCAACCAAAGACAACAAAACGGCGCGCCTTACCTCGTCCTTCCTCTGCTTACCTTGCAAAACAATCTTATAAAAATCAGCAATTTTAACCAACTCATCCTTCTTACATTTATCCAAAAATGCCGCCGAGGGCGCATCAAAAAAGTCAGACAGCGAAGCCATAATTACCAAGCACGGAATACACACACACAGGCCGTACCACTAGACTAAATGGTTCTGTTAAACACGCATGTAGGGCGAGCAAAGCCCCCCAGAGAGCCTCTCCCTGACTGCCTACCCAAAATCTAGCTAAAGCCTAGCATTCAACCCTAGTCTTCTGGTGGTTCTGCGGTGGTCTTATTAAGCACTAACCCAGTGCCGGTGAAGCGATCTGCACACAGACAACTCCACACAACTTACGGACTGCCCCCGAGATAACTGCCCGAAGACAGCTAACGCTAACCGCTTTCCCACGCACCAAAACACAAACATCGACACAACCCAAAGGGGGATGCGCCGTAAGCCTAACAAAGAAGCCTCTGAATGCGTGTTAACACTTACCTTAGTCCAGATGGTAAAACCTTGCCTCACTGAAACAATGCTGGTGTATCCTCAAAACAACGTAGGTGACCCACAACACGGCACAAACAACACTGGACCGCACTTCTCTCAGGCGCACACTGAACGCAGCTGACGCCAATTGCCAATCAGCGCACCTGACAAACCCGCACTCACAACATACAAAATTAGGACATTCCAAAACACAATAACTACCAAAATAGCTTTGACGAGCCCCCATGTTACGACCCTGGCTCAAGGGGTCGCAACCAAAGAGGACACACCAGACAAAGAATAAGGTTTAACAGAATAATGTTTACTTAACCAATTAAACCAAATTAGATATAACCAAACCAAAATGGACCGAATTAAGTTTACTATGAAATCATAATTAAAGTGCCAAATTAGAAAAAAGAAGTATAATACAATATGAAGCATGAAAATGGTATCAGTAGTGTAGTGGTGTTGGAGGTGGTAGTGAATGAGTGTGCCATGTTGTAAAAGGTGCAAAACTAAGTAAAAATGTCTAACTAAACCTAACTATACTAAGTAGAAAAATAGTTAACCAAGCTATACCATAACTTAAGCTAAACCCAAACCAAAAACAGAGCAGGCGGGGTGCCAGTGGCCGTGGTGGTCTTCACATGGTCTGTCCTACTCCTGATTGTTATATGGGCGTTTCTTAAATAGACACCTGACCCGGACATCCTGGGGCCCACAGGTGTGCAAGGCCAGGTATACTACCCCGAATGCCCAATAGGGGGCATCACATATACTGATAACAAGTGTATATAATAAACATGTAACAAATATATTATTAACATAGTCAGTGTTTCTGCAGAAAATGTGTTAAGGTGGTGGCCAAGTCGTGCTTCTGAACTGTGAACCTACAAATGAATAACAATCATAATACACCCCACTTACAACTCCTAATGCCACAACAAGTTAATTTAACATAAACACTGCAGCATAAAAGCATTAAAATTTGGTTTTGAGGAATAAACTGAATTTATGTATTACCTTATATAGCATATATTGAATGGTAGTCAAGGGGGTGGGTGCTTATAGCCAAGGTGGCCACCTTAACTATCAAGTGCTGGGGAAACACTGACAGTGTAGTGTACTGATATATACTAGGTTGGCGTGATAAAAAAAAAAAAAAAAAAAAAAAAATTAAGAAATAAAAACAGCACCAAAATAGTACAGTACCACATATTTAGTATAAAATGTCCAAAACAGCTCATAAAACGCACCTTTAACACAGCAGCAAGAGGCTTGGCATTAGTGGACACATCAGCACAGCTCTCTGAGCAAAGGTAAACACCGTCAATACTGCTGTTAATAATTACGTTATTAACGAGTCGCAACAAAAGGTTAAAAGGCACTCATCTTAAAAACTTTGGTTTTTAAAAACCAAGTCCTTATGATGACAGCCTTTTAACCTTTTGTTGCGATGCCATTCCCCTGGATGAGTGAGAGTCTTCACAGACACGTTATTAACGAGCCTAAAATAAACATGTGCTTTATAACAACAGTTATTATGTTACTGACTTCGTATTTTAGCACTTTTCTGGCGACTAGCATCACTTTTACAGCTGCTAGCTTAACTCATAAGGAGAGCAGTGAGAAACAGCACTCACCAGCTCAGACTGCTCATGAGCACTGCAGCAGAGGCATGGATGGATTAGAGAACATGTCTAATAATACATCCATGAGCAGAGGCAGCACAGGCTGTGTCACACTATTACTGCCCCTGTGCAACAGGTAACAATATGGAACCATTGTACTTAGTAATAACACAATCTGTATACCAACATAAACGTAAAACCACACGTTGGCTCAAAATTAATAAAACAGAAAAAATAAAAGAATTTGCACTGTAAAGTTTGAAGAATGTTCATCCAAAAAATCTACTCGCTACACCATTACCACTACACTTTTTCATTACCAACACATGACATACTTCTTACTTTTTTTTTCAAGAAAATAAGTCCAAATTATACATTTTCATATGTGTTTGTTTTTTATTAAAGCCTTTCTTAATCATCTACTTAAAAAAGCTGACTTACTGCCCAGTGATAAGAGTATTTTTCCCTGACATAAATTAATACTTTAAATAAAAAATCCCTCACTTCTCAAGATTTAAAACCTTGTTTAAAACAAAATCTAAATCTAAAATCTTTGACTGTCGGCGACCGCCCCCTGCTGGTTATTTACCATAAAACCCAGGTGACATAGAAAACAGCTGAATGCAGTTAGATAACAAAGCTTGGAAGGAACAGATCATGGATCTGTTTGTGTTTGAAACGGGAATATAAATGAGCCTCACTTATGTTGACAGAAAACATTTGGAAGAATAAATGCTGTGACGAGAAGCCTAGCGTTAGCCTAAAAACTATAACATTAGTTAGCTGTATTACAAACAAACCAGAGCAGCGATTGGTTCAATGTTTTTAACTTAAACCTTAAAGTTTCAAAGGACGAGCTTGCCATCTGCCATTCTGCTAATGTCCACTACTGCCATGACACAAACACAATACAGATGTTATATGTAGGTTATTTATCTGAACAAAAATAAATTAATACATCTTAATACATCTTTCTATTTTATTATATGACCGATAGCTACTTATAAAATATTGGGGAATAACACACTAATAATAAAGGCTACATCCAGAACCAGCCCTAAGATTTTAGATTTAAGGGGTCTGGGGTCCTCCTCCAGGAAAATCTGGACAAAAAATATATGAAATTTTCTGTATTCTGGTGCGTTTGAGATTGTATAATTATATATTCATCTCCTACATTTTAGAAAGAAATATGGACACAATTTATGGTTTTACTTCTTTCCAAGATTCAAGAGAAACTGTTTGTTAAAATAACTCTTACATTTTAATCATTTTGCTTCTCTACAGACTGCAGCGTCAGTATTTGGACATTATCTTTCTTTGTGTAACTGTCTGACCAAGTTTCTCTTGTAGTTGTTCCCAATCCCTGGTGGAGCCCCAGTCCCTGCACTGAAAAATATAGCTATTAAGAATTTCTTAGAAAAATCCTCATAACAATTCACAGTTAACCTTTTCTATTTAAATGTTGGTAGCGTAACTTAAGTAAAAGCCTCTTGTGTCTATCATGTAAGAATAACCCAAATATATCAAGTAACATATGTACTATGCAAACAAAGTAAGTTCATATTAAATCCAAAACTCAAGTAAGGTATATTTGATATTTTCATGGAGATGAATAATATTACATAGAAATACTGTTTAGTTCATATGTGTGTGTATCATATTAACGTTATTTATAATAATCTAATAATGATCTCATTATTACTCGGTATAACTGATAAAACTGATTCTGATTAAAAAAAAAAAGGCAATCTGAATTGCAAAATAACAACATTTTATTAACAGTTTGCGAAAACAATACAAGTCACTGAAAATATAGTACCATATAAATAAGACTTGCATGCAGCTATGAAGTGTAGGAGGAAAGGCACATCCACATCTGGTCACATCTGGACACATTCACTGGATCCAAGAGGAGCATGACCCAGCAGGACTTGGCCTGACTGAGACACATGACTGCTGCTGTCTGCCTGCACACATGAAACAATAATACACAATATTACATCTTTAGATAAACATAAAAACACAGCTTCACTGTAAGCACTGTCGCAGTCAGACACAGCAGTGTCTTCATGTTTTACCTGGCAGTCTTCCTCTTCTTCCTCTTTGTTTTTGTCCAGAGTACTGCAGTAGGTTCACACCTGACTTCAGTTATTTGGTTAATATTCAGTTAGTATTTAATATAAAGAACAACTAAAATATGCTCTTGTGTACAGTTTTATACTTAGCTAGCAGATGGAGGTCAGACCTCCTGATGCTGTTGGACCTTCACTGTTCCTGAAAGACACAAGTGCCACACACTTTCACATTAGTAAAGAAATATAGGCCTGCAGTTTAAATCAGATGTGCTAAGCTCTCAGATGATGAGCCTCATGTGTTTGTGTTTGAGTAAAGCTAATGTTCCTCTGGCTCTGAGCCCAGATGTTCCAGCTGCTGCTGTCTCACTGTAGACTCTTTAACTTTGACCATTCAAACTAAGTTTAGACACTTGGTTATAGCTGCAGTATTTCTGTTTGACTAAAACAGTGATCATATTAGAGCGTAGCTTCCCGTCGATAGATCGCTATATTTCCGTGTCTAATATTAATGATAATATTGTGAGATATTTTTCTCCATGTTTAACAGTCAGTATGTCCACGGTTACTGGGCCTAGTGACCTGAAATAACAACTGGGGAAAAGTTTAAAGTCTCATCTGTCCGCTCATATTCACTGTATGTCTCACAGAGAAAGAAGTTTTCCACCAGATTAAAGAAAGCTGACGTATAGGTAAGCTAGCACTGTACATTGTTCAATCATTTTATGTTAACCTTTTCCACAAAGCACTTTAAAAGCTAACGCAGAGCAGTCCAAGGGAAAACTAGAGACTAACCTGAGTCTTGTTGCTGCAGATGTTTGAGAGTCCTCCATGTCCTGAGTCTGCAGCTCAGATCCTGGACACTTACTGCGCATGAGTGGATTCAGATGTTTTAATGTACTTTTTGGAGTAAATGTTACTGTTGTTTTTACTGTTGTTTGCATGAACAAAAATCATATAGGAGTTAAATGCAATTTTATAATAAATGTTTCAAGACTAATTACATTTTGATATGTTACCTGATTAAATCATTTATAGCTTCTATTTTTAAATGAAAAGGTTTGTATACATTTTAATTTTATATTAGCATGTACAAATGATGTCATTTTACAAAATAACTGTTACTACCCCCAAAAGTCAGTTTTCTCAGTGTGTGTGTGTTTGCTCCGCTCCTGAAACTCAGTCTCGGAGTCTCATCACACTGGGCTGCAGTATTTGTATCTGGAGGTCTGAACATCAGTTTGATGCAGTTTTAATAACATTACCTCTAGAATAACAACACAAATATGTTACGCAACCCTGCAGTGCCGCGCTTGTGAGGGATGTAACTTATTTGTGCGAGTTACTAACGATCATTTCTCCACAAATATGAGGTCAATTGTCCTCAAACAAAGACTGACCTGAAGCTTGACAAGAGTAGAACACGTTTATGTTCATAATCTGCTGTTTATTTGCTGGGATTGACCAGACTAGGGCACGATCCTAATGCTGGCAGCAGCTTACAGTACCGCTGACCCAACAAGGCAGCACAGGGTGACGGCTGGGCCCAAGGGCGTAACTCTGGATGTAATATTGGGGGGGTTAAACTCTCTCTCTCTCTCTCTCTCTCTCTCTCTCTTTTTTTTTTTTTTTTTTTTACACATTGAATCATGCACTTTTGTAAAAGGAGTATGCTAATTTGGAGTTTCTGTATTAGAAATACATTATGATACTTTTACTGTGATTTACTTAGCTTCAGCTATGTGCTAGGCTAATGTCAGTGTCAGTGTTAGCACAACAGCAAGGCTGATTAGTAAATAATGCCATCACTTAAATTAGCATTCAGTGGTAAATTGACATTAGTCCTGCACACAGCACAGATTCCGTGGCAGCCTCCTTAGCTTTACCTTATTGAATATTTCTACATATAGCTTTGCGTAATACCATAAAACTTATATTTTGATGTACTACTGCAAAGGTAAATAAACGCTTCAATATTAGGAATAAAATAGTTTGGTCTTTTGTGATGTTTTTCTTCCACTGCAAGGTCCTCTTAGACTTGGGTACATTTCTAAAAAAGTGCACAATAATGAGCTTGCTACAAAGTTATCAGACTCAGGGTTGCAGGGGGGGCTCTTACGGCCTGTCGATGCGTGGGCTGCCCAAGGAGGTAAGTCTCTGCAGAAACTTGAGAACTTACGTGACCCTGCCCTGTGCATGAAAGTTACTCGAAGAAAAACAAGATAACGCTATGCAGAGATCGTCATACATCGTCATACATAATATAAAAAGCTTAGGACACTCCTCTTTATGCAGCACACTCCCTCTATCTTTTCAGTGGGGCCTCTGCTTCTGTAACCTTACCTGTGTGAAACTCAATAAACCTTCTGACTTGAATACACTTCTGAATCATCGTCCTCTTTGATGCTTACACCACAAATGAACAATTCTAACAACCTCACACTGGCAATTTAGTCAAATCATCAGCTAACTTGACAATACTTTCTTTGGAGTGAATCGGAAGAGCTGACTCCCATAGATGAGAGCTGAATCTTCAGCTGCTACTGCTCAGCGCTGCTAAAAATCCACACAAGTAAAGCAGAATTTTATTCTGACAGACACACCATGCGGCCAATCACATGTGAGGACAGACTAGGATCATATCATGTCATTATGTGAAAGAAGTTGGGTTCCGAAGACAGCGATTTTGATTCTACTGGAGACAGCAAAGATGAGCACAGAATTTTGTAACTATATATTGTGCTTGCAACCTGCATAAAAATAAGACTTTTACGAAAACACTGATTAAAAACTGGTTTACCAACACACAACACATTCATAATTAAGCTAAGTTAGGCTTAAATTCAATGCTCAGAGTGATACTAAATGAACAACCATTTGGGAGCCATAAGAGCCGGCTCTTCTAAGGGAGCCGAGCCAAAAGAACCGTATTACTAAATACATAAGGACAATATTTTTGTCAAGTCGATTTCACTCATGGTCTCTGATTCTCTCATCCACAACTTAACTTTATTATTTGAATGAATACTTGAAGTTTAAACAAATTATATTTTTAAGGCAGAAATAGTACTTAACATTTTTAAGTTAAACTACCAAATTACTTGTAACAGTGAGTTTAAACATGATTTAAAATTCAAAACTCATAACTGTTAGTAAGTAAATTATAGAATGGACTTACTACAACTTATTGGCTCTATGACTTTTTAGTGTAGGTTAGGGTTCCTACGTATACCTTACACCATCATGGATAACCAATGAAAAGCTCTTCTGGACTCAAACACTACAGACAGACAGAGCCCTACTGTTGCAACCCTAATGTTAGTCATCTACAGGCATGTTCATGTAATTTTCATCCCCAGTCTGGTCCTGTGGTCTGGATTTCTCTTGCTCATCACATGTGTCCTGGGAGCCCTGTTCACCCTCCTGATTCTTGAGCATGTAGCTGTCACAGATTCTCTGGAGGATCTGAACCGCCTCCTGGTTCCTGGGGCACTGCAGCAGCCCATTCTTGGTCTCATGGTACAACACATGCACTTCCTGGTTTATACGAGGGAACTTCTCACTCCACCGGGTCTGGCTGAAGATATAGTCTGGTTTACGGTTGTGATGCATCAGAACAAGTATCACAGGTTTATCTTGAGCTTCATCTGTGAATCCATCACATTCAATACATTATTTACAATATACAAATTCTATATGTAATATTTTTTGAAAAATATCTTTGGAGGAACTATGGACTGTATGTAGTAACCTGGAATCTTTTTTAAAGCCGCCTCCACATCAGAGCACACCCGTGACAGGATTGGACAGAAGAGTAAGATGGCATCACACTGCTGTTGGTTGTCCAAAGTCATGACCCTTGATCCCTGAGAGTTCACCTGATCCAGGAGTTGCTGGTCAGCCCCGTGGGTCATACCCGTGATGACAAGGGACACCTTGAATGTCTTTACTTCTGGAGCTGGAAGCACTGATTGTTGAGTTTAAAAAAAAGTTTGTTTGTTTTTTTCTTCAAGTGACAGGACAGAACTTGCATCTTTATGACATAAACCAACAAATGTATTCACTGGTCACATGAATAGTATTGTTGCATTAAAATTGCCCTACTGTCTGTACAAGACAGAGAATATCCTGGGCATATATGTTTTTTGTTTTTTTGGCAAAGGTGAGACAAACCAAAAGTTACTTGAATGTAGATAATATTGTATGTAACACCGTGCTATCTACTAAAAAACAACAATACTACGAAAACAATACAGAATTGTAGTAAAGGTGTGATGCAAACTACAGGAAAAACACATTTTTTTCAGTTTTGAGGTTTGGGCCAGTTTGCGCCATTAACATCAATGTGGTTTGCATAAGGTTTCTTTTTTCCCCCCACTGCTGCTTTTTCCTTAAGAAAAATAAAGTCTAAGGACAGGGGATGTCCTGGGTCTGTTTTGATTGAGGTAGTGTATTTAATGTAGTTGTTGTTTGTGTTTGATTGTGTGTTATGTCTAATTGTGTGTTGAAGTTTGATTAACTGTGAAGCTCTTTTAGGCAACTGCTCTTGTGCTAATGGCCTATATAAATAAAACTGAACTGAATTGGAACTATTAAGTAGCACCTAAAAACACCAAATTTTCTAGTCTTTTCCTTAACTATAATTTGAAGGTTTTTACAGATAACGATATGTATTTCCTAGCCTGAATTAACTGTAATTTTATTCCTAAAAACAAGGTGAAATTTGACTTTTAATTGTCAGTATTTTTTTTACTGAAAAACCATAGTTCCTTCTGTAAAAGCTTTTTATGTAACATGTCAACAAAATCAATCAAGAATTTTAAACCTGGCTCTGTCCAATAATCAGATTTGGTGTTTTGAAATGTGTGGAAATTTTCATTAATTTTACTTCATGGAGTCTCCCAAATGAACATCCTGATGCATAATTGTACAGGCCAATGTGACTTTGTGTTCTCACATCAATATTTCAAAGATGGCTGTGTGGCAGGTTAGCACAGAATGCCAGAATCAGCTGTTTTTAAAAGGTTTCTTCTTGCTAGAGATAAAATGTAACAATTTCAGTGTTCTAATGCTTACATAACATGTTATTTATTACATCTAAACTGCTGTCAACACATTTCTTCAACAAATTCATATAAAACTAATCATTACTGTGTATATTTGTCACATAGGGCTGTTAACCTTAAAATTGTCACAGAAAATCAGATGTGATATATATGTCACATTAAGGTTTTTTGAGCTGCTGTGATTATGACCTGCTTAATTAATCTCTCAGATTTAATGATATTTAGTTAATATGTCTTATTCTTGTTAATTTGAATGCATATTCAAACACATGTAAACATGATGGGAGTGAGTGCATTAGCATGCAGTCCTTTTTATCTCAAAGACATCAGGTCATGTGTGGCATTGTTCACCAGTGTCATGGTGCTGTGTTCATTTTAACACTGAAATATTAACACTAGAGTAAAGAGTAAATTTAACATTAGACAGATAAGGACCATATGCTCACTGACACTGTTCATTTAACACTAGACTTTTTGCTGTGTATATTCATTAATGTGGCCCATTGCTCCTTATTCCTTCTCACCTGGAGTTTGGAGGTTCTGTTGCAGTTGTCCCACTAAGGACTGAAGGAATGATTTAAAAGCGTTGTTGGTTTTATCAGGTTTTGAAGAAATCACTTTCACAGCTTCTGCAAAAACAATACCACATGTTAAGAATAAATGTAATGGTGAGTTATGGCATTACAGTTAAAAATCTGAAACTCCTAGTAATTTATTGTATTATGTTAACTTATTTTATAATATAAACAATACTTTGGTACAGCTGATGTATACACATTATCTTTAATGTGCAAAATGTTTATTTTTTGCTGTTTTTTTTCTTCTCTTATATAAATAAAATAAATAATATATAACAAAAGCAAGCATAATGGTCCATGTACGGTTCATGTACGTCTCGGCCATTAAATTTTTATTTTGGAATAGGAAATCCAAAATTGTTTTTCAATTTTTCCAATCCATTTCTTGTTTCCCAGTCAGTAAAACAAAAATTTAAAAAGTCAGGTAATTTTTTGTTTTGTTTTTTTGTTTTGAAAACCAAAATTGGAAATTAAAGAACAAGTTGTTATCTATTTTTAAATCTATTCAAATCTATTTGAATAAAATAATAAAACAAAAATTTAAAAATTAAAATGAATTTCAGGGCTGTATTTTTTTGTTTTGTTTGTTTTTTTGGAGTTGTTTGAACCAGAAGTGGGTTTCATTTCGGCAGAATACCGCCCAAGTACTGTACTCTTTAGACAGAATTTAGCTTGCTAGTCTTGCACACTTTGCAAACACACACCTTTCACATGCTAGTTTTAGATTTGTTTTTAAAATGTTTGAGTTTAGAAGCAAATAACATAGTGGACCAGCGGTGCGGACAGGTGATGTTGCACTCTACTAGCCAACATTAGCTCTGCATCCATGAAGACTGCAGACAAGATAATTAATCTTTCGTTTGTACTAAATCTGCTGTGTGCCCTGGAGCTCACTGTTCCTAAGGGCAGTGCTTCAGTGGGAACCCCCTTAACGTCACAGATGCAGACAGGTGAGGGGTCAGGGCATGCACTTCATCAGAGGTCCACTCCACAAACAAGAAAACAAGAAAACAAGAAATGGGTCGCTTTCCAATTTTGGCTTACATTTTCCAATACAAAAATTGAATGGCCGCAACGTACATGGACCCAAAATGCTCTGCTTTGACAATGCTTTTGCGTAATGGGAGGGATGAAAGTGGAAAGAAGCCTCAATACAGATGGCTTAGTTGAGCTACACTGCTAACAACAAAGCACTGTTATATATAAAGACATTTAAAATAATATAAATAAAGAAAAATAAAAAGTGACCAAAATTCTCTTTCTCTATCTCTCATCTTTGATTTTTTTGTATGATTATTTTATAATTTTCTTTCTTTCCTTCTTTCCTACCATGTTATAATGTTGTTCCCTCATCTAAAACATACCTGGAGTTGTGTTTCGTTTCATTTATCCCTGGTTGTTCTTCATTTTGTAGTAAAATGGCATCATACAATAAGTTGAAGTATTGAAAGTGAAAAGCAGTTTTTTCTTTGATTATATATATTTTTAAAAAATTGTAACAGTTGCCCTCTGCTGGTCTCTTCACCTGTTTCTTTATGGCAGTATAGTTAACTGATTGTGAAAACATTTTCTTTGGTCACATATTTTTTTAAGTTGTAAAACATATAATAATGCTGTTCTAGAGGTGACCATGATTAGTGTAAAAAGATCAATAAAAGCATAACTCAAATAATTCCTAGTAATGTGTTGTTTGCCACCCAAATGTTCCAAGAGCACACACAACTCAAAATTCAAAGAATTACATTATCATCTTATAAATGATGTGTTTTGTTTTAAATTGTGGTGTATGAGTGGAATCTGACGAAAATAAAAGTAAATGAGTACACACTAAAACAACCACAAAACTTACTCTGATAACATTCGTCTGAAAGCAAAGTCCTCAAAGTCTGAAACAGGGGTTCAGAATCTATTTGACTCTGAAATTGTAAGTCAAATAGTCAAATGTATATTTATATAACATTGTAGTGCAGCATACGGAAGTATAATACAATCTGAAGAACCTTACTTTCTGGTGTGAAGAGTTGTCTTGTGAATAACCTGTGAGAAGAGGTAAAAACTTGTTATTAACGATATTGAGGAAACCCACCACTAGGGGAAGCAGCTAAAGTTTTGAGGATGACCCTATATTAAAAACTAAAAGAGAACAAAACTTTAAAAAAAAGAAGAACAGAAAATATAAAAAAGAAAATTAAAATATTAAGGTTCTGTGATGACTTTTAGTATACTCAAAATTCATGTCCAGCAAAACCACATAACCTGAAGCATTTCAAGAGTGTGGGCAATGAGGTCTGTCCAAGGGAGAGAGGGGGTGGGGGGGTGGGGTGGGGGTCCAAATTTTGTATTTCATCTTCCACATTCCTAATAAAAAAACTGTAAGATCCATTTATGCCACTCACTCATATTGTTACAGTTTACTCAGCTCTTTTTAACACAGCCCTGACTCTGAGGTTGAACTACATTTTCAGAAATATTATAGAAGTTATTTTCTAAGTTGAAAGGATATCAGCTTCAACTTAAAATTCTTGTCTATGTTATACATTTTATTTTATATGCAGTATAAAAATATGTATGTTACAAATAGCCTACATTTTGTCATACAAAATGTATATTTATTTTAACATTTAATGTTTCACCTCTGTTATAGCTATTTAGGTTCTGTTAATTAAAGTATTTCTGTGATGTGCTAATAGGAAAAATCTGTAATTTGGTATAAATAAGAACAGTGAGACTTGCTATGTCACACTGTATTATTCCTTTTCTTACCTCTGAGCCTTTTGTCCTCCCCCTTTCTTCCTCTGGCTGTTTCTAAACCTGATATAAAATATATTTGAGCTTTATAAACAAGCTACGCATTTTACTTTGAGTCAGTATTGGTACTATTGGTCTCTGCACATTTGCAAACTGACTTATACTTGACTGTAGTTGGCTCTGCATCCTGTTTTTTCTCCCTGCTCTAATCCAGGCTGTAGTGACTCAGGAGTCACTTATCTGTGTCCAACACCGGCTTTAATGCATTATTTTTATATTATACTGAAAAAAAAATGTTTTCTGTACGCGATGGGTTGTTTGTGTTTTTATAGATGAATGCTTTTTCAAGTTGAGACACTTTCTTCCTCTTGAAGCTCTTCTAACCTTGTACCAGTCTCTGTTTGAACCACATTTAAACTATTGAAATGTCATATGGTGTAACACGTATCCAAGCTACCTAAAGAAGTTACAAACCTTACAGAAGAAAGTCATACAAGTGATATCATGGGCCAAGTTCAATGATCCCTCTGATCCTTTTTTTATAAGTACAAACTTCTGAAGCTGACCGAGTGCTACATCTTTCAAAATGTGTGTATGATGTACAATGTGGTACTTGGACTGAACGATAGACTCAGTCACCTCATTCCAATTTATCTTCCCACTCATAGACACAACACAAGGGAAAAACAACCTCTAAAAGGCAAAAAACGGAAATTGAAATGCACAAGCTTTAGTGTAACATGTAAAGGTCCACAAATTTGGAATGACACTGATATCACTATAAGAGAATCATCATTTCTGTCTCTTTTTAAAAGGTGATTAAAACAAAAACTGCTATTAAATTATGTTAAATTATAAACCTCGTATGGCTGATGGGTTCAACTCAAACCAACTTTGTGTGTAATAGTTGTATATGTATGTGTGTATTAATTTTAATCTTGAATCAGAATCTGATGAATCAGATTTCATATTAGAAAATATGAGTAAATGTATTGGGTCTTAGGTCTGAGATAGATTTAGGTCTCAGGTAATTGTTATATGGTATTTAATTGTATGTATAGTTAATCTATGTAAGTTCATTTTTTTCCTTCCTGTTTCCTGTAAATTCAAACTGATGAAGGTGTTTGGATGAACACTGAAACGTCTTTAAGGAAAAGCAAACTTAATGTCCAGTAGATTTAGAGTTTTTTTTGTGTGTGTGTGTGTGTGTGTATGTATAGTTATAAAATGTCCTGGCCCCTTTCATAATCTCTGGAGTTTCTGGGGAATACCATTTTACAAAAAATTATGTTGACGATTATGAATTGTGCTCTGCATATTGCATATTTTGTAAATAAATAAATAAATAAATAAATAAGTAGTAGTTGCAGTGATAAATAAATAAGTAATAATGGCTAATTTAGGCCTAAATAAAATGCTCCAAGTGATGCTAAATGAAGAGCCATTTGGGAGCCACAAGAGGTTCTTTTATGGGAGCCGAGCCAAAAAAACTAAATCTTTGAAAAGAGCTGGACTATCTCTAGTTTTCTGTTGAAATGAATAACCATAGAGGTCCTACTGTGGCAGACAAAAGCCAAGATTCAAATACCTCTTTTGTGAATGTCCACACTACAGTAATTAGTGTCTTTTCTTCTTTTGCAATTCTCCACACAAATCTCAACCAATCAGACAGTAAAAGGTGGGCCTTATAGTAGAGTAACCAATCAGAGATGAGCTTCCATGTCAATGAGTTCTGGAGCATTATTGGCTGACAGAGCCCGGCTGCTGGTGTGGCACTCCTCCTCCTGAAAGGTAAGGGTGGCAGGGCAGAGAGGCTACGGAGTGATCTTAAATCAGCAACATATCTCAGTTTGGCCACTCTAGTTTAAAGGTACTATAGGCAACATGAACTTGTACTGGTTTGAAAATGGTACTGTTGTCTAAATCAAAACAATGGTCTGTGGGTTGCCAGTCTTTCCGCTTTTCTGATTGCATGTCCATGTGACAAACTAAAGCATGTTAGTACCAAAGTTTGAATCTTGGACAAAATCAGACATTTCAAAAGTAGATCAAAAGGCTGTTAGTTAACTTACCCCATTTTGGCAATTTCACAGACCACATCTTTGTCCAGAATATCACCAAAATGTAAAAACAGAGACAGTCCAGAGCTCGAGGAGAAGGCAGAATGAGTGAAAGAGAAAGTAGTCTCTGCTGCTTCCCCTGCCCTCCTCTTTTTTTTTTCTCACTCATAAGGCTGTGAAGAAGAAGGAGGGGCCAGACATATTTTTTTTAAATTCAACCTTCAAATCATGATTTTACATGACAGTATTAAATGAAAGTACACTGGATTGGAAGTGATGCACTTGATTGCCAGTGTTGTGCATGAACGCGTTCATTGAACACGTTCATTTTTCTGTGAACTTTGAACTGAATGCAACACATTTGTAAATCAAGAACTTGAACGTGAATTTGTTCGGATTATGTGAGATGAACGACGTACATCACTGTTGCGGTTCAATTAAACGTCGGAATTTGTTTTCACCTGATGATGAGTCGAGTGACAAGGTCTGCTCACACTTTTTAAACAGCGCTGTCACTCACTGCCCACGGGCTCCACTCCAAAACTGCACAGCTAATAATATCTTTGGCTTCACACTACGTTACCCATGATGCACTGCACAAGCCAGCATAGCCTTCATAGCAACACTGGAGCGGGCAGCAGCAGCAGTCTGACAATGGCAGTGCAAGTGAAGGCACAGAGAACACAGACGATGCTGCCTCTAACTATGATCATTTACAGACATTTTACACATTGTCACGCAAAGACTCTGACAGAAAAAACCTTACCTTTCTGTGCAAGCTTATATCTGCAAAAACGTCCATTTTGTGTGATAGAATTTAAGATCTACAGTGAACAGTTTTAGGCTAGAAGGTAGGTACATGTATCGTGATAGAAGTCATAGTTTGAAAAACAAGTTCAGCCTTTCATTTACATATCTCGCCTAAAAATAAAATGAACTGAACTTTGAACTAGTTCAGGAAAAGTGTGAACTTGCACAACACTGTTGATTGCATCCTTACATCAAATTCACATAATAACTAGAACTGTTCTCAAGGCACTGTGATTTTTAAATTTAAATAACATTTTTTGTCATTATTTATTCAACATTTCAAAACAAAGTGACATATTAAATCATTTGTACATTCACTTTCAGCAGCAATCTTAATGTTATGGTCATCCATCCATCCATCCATCTTCTCCCGCTTTATCCGGGGCCGGGTCGCGGAGGCAGCAGTCTAAGCAGGGACACCCAGCCATCCCTCTCCCCGGACACATGTTATGGTCATGTTCTGAGTTAAACTGTTTTTAATTGTAATACAATGGAAAGTGATGAGGTTAATTTTAGAAAGTAAGAAAGAAAGTAAGAAAGTTTTAAGTAACCTTGCAATTTCTCAAATATACACAGTCTTTATTACAATTATATTTAGTGGGTTTAGATTTCATTTACTTACATTTACTTTTATTATACAATTTCTTTATGCATGTTTATTATTACAACGCTCAGTCACATTCTAACATTTGAGTCACAGAGGGAAAAAAGGAAAAGGTGCAGAGCAAGTAGCAGCTACGGAGCAGAGAAAGGAGGGGTGATAACAGCAGAGAGATTAGAAAGATTAGAAGATAGAAATTACCACTGGGGGATTTAAACAATAATAAAAAAGAAGGAGTGGCACATCAAAAATGGGCAGGTTAAGTTGATAATACATGATGGGTGGTACATTTCTATGACTTAATGATTTTTTATAACTCCATAATGTTGACCTCAATGAACTTAGGTGGATGTGACAAACTGAGTGTCAACAACAGGTGCAGGTGCAGCTGGTGGCACCAGTCCAGTGATGAACCAAAATTAAGGTTTATGAGTAAAATTTGAGTAGCAACTTTCTCAGCAAATAATAACTGTCATTTTCAAGGACATATGTAAATCAGTGTTATCAAAAAGTATAAAAGATCATGTTTGGATGAGTTCGGGGGATTCCTGTGTTGATTGGTCCTGGACCCCGTTTGTTGTGAGTTTTCGCAATAAACCATCTTTTCTGCACCAAACTTGGCTACTTTTGTCTTATTCCAGCAGCAGAATTTGTAACATCACAGAAAAAGGAGATCATTTCCAAGGCTAACAGGGACCTGAGGCTGCTGTTTGAAGAAGCTTTTGGGCCTCAGAAAAGGGACTATTCTGGCCTGTTTATGGAGATACGTGCGGTCAGATAGAGCACAATTTAAATCTGCTCTATAACCTTGGATATTTTATTTTCACACAACAAAAGCTTAACACTTATCCCCAAGGGGCCAACCCAGAAATACAGTACATCAAAAACACCTGAAGGTTGTGTTCAATAAACACATGGCTTAGCAGAAACCAGACACACTTTTACTTTTTTTTAGGGTCTGAGTCAGACACCTTTATTTATAAAAGCTGGTGGCAATAGAGCAACAACCAAGTACACCACACTTGTCAAGCCAGCTCTTTTCAGCTGTCATTACAAAGATACAATGGACGTATGTTTTGTAATCAAATGAATATCCATCTTTGTCCAGAATATGCCAAATTGGACAAAACAGAGAAGTCCCTGAGTTGACGGGGAAAGCAGAATGAGTGAAACAGAAAGTAGTAACTGCTGCTCCCCCTGAAATCCAAAGACCAACTGATATTTACAGATTGTGGCAAAAAGAAACCAAAACCTGCACTTACCTTTTTACACTTGCAGGCCAACATCCATAAACAGTCACACAGTCAATCCAGAAAGCCTTGAGTCAGCCGACCCAAAGTGTCAAACCTGCAACCGTCTAGGATTGAGGCATTCAGAAAAGGCAGTGAACCAGTCTGACTCCAGAGTTAATTCTTATTTTAGATCAAATATATACACAATATACCAGTATATAATAAACTGTACAATGCAATAGATGTGAGACAGATGACCTTCCCTTAGTATTGTGCACTCTGCCACAAATATTCAGATTTATTATTATTTGTTTTTATTTTATTTTATTTAATATGAGACTGTGCACATTAATTAACATGTGTTCATCGGTCCAACTGTAAATGTGCCAGAGTCAGGAAAACAGACTAATTTAATTTTCATCTGTAGTCCCATTGCCATGGTAATAGCAAGGAAAAAGGACATTTAACAGGCACATAACAAACAATAAAAACTTTACACATGAAGCAAAGACAGAAGTCAATGAAATATCAGAGCAGATTAGTAAAAATTAGAACATGCTAAAAACACACAGTGTACATGAAG
This sequence comes from Bostrychus sinensis, assembly GCA_020698575.1. Taxonomy (NCBI): domain Eukaryota; kingdom Metazoa; phylum Chordata; class Actinopteri; order Gobiiformes; family Eleotridae; genus Bostrychus; species Bostrychus sinensis. The sequence continues at coordinate 33,154,311 of CM036244.1, read as the reverse complement.
CACAGATTAGACCGAAAAACAGACAACATAAGTAAGTATGTTGTAAGTAAAAAGGTTAGTTAACAAAAAAACATTTGTTAGTTAAAAAAAAAAACTTTTAGTCCAAGTTATATCAACATGTCTGATTGTCCAACAGCCACTGTTTAATTGATCTATCAAATGATGTAATGTTTTTCAGTTCTGAAGGGACCATATTCCAGGAGTGTGAGGCACGTACTGAAAAGGCAGACTGCCCAGTGATGATACAACTGACTTTTTGTCTACTGTTTTCATGGTCTACTTATAGACCATGGGCAGCAGAGTGGTCCTGCTTGTCTGGGTCCAGCTCGCCAGACAGTTATTCATGTGAGAAAAAAATTGTAAGAATAATTTTGAAGTGTTTGTTGTCAGATTATTGCAAATGTTTCTAAAGTTTACCAATTTGAATTTGTTTCTTATATTTTTGACATGTGTTTGTGTGACACTTGTGAGTTGATAATAATACCAAAATACTTGTACTCATGTACTACTTTTAGGGCTTGCCCATCAACCATGACAGTTGGCTCTAATTCTCTCCTTGCAGACTTAGTAAAAAACATATTTACAGTTTTACCAATATTGAGGTGTAAACATGAGTTTTTTTTTAACCAATCAAAAACGGACACCATTACAGATGACAGCTGTGTATAACTGACAGGTTGCAGCAGAGCAAAAATTAGGAAATCATTTATATGTAAACTAAAAAAAGAGGGCCAAGAGTCGAGCCTTGGGGCACACACACATGATTAGTCATTACATCAAATATTTCAAATAATGTTTTCTACTCTGTTAGAGAAATGTGTATATAAGTTATCTACTTTTATATGTCTTATAAGATCCTAAGTACAATATGTGTGTTGTGAATGTATTAATCATGTGCTGAGTTACAGAGTGTTCCAGTAGATAATGCTGACGCACGACTGACTGCTTAATCTATACTGACCGTATAGATTAAGCATGGCATGGCCGCAGAAGAATGACCAACTGGATAAGAAAGTGCGGCCTCAGAACTGATAAACAGCGTTGTTATGTTAAATTATCATATGTAGAGTTGATGACTGTCTCTGTCCTATTTCCCCAATTCCCTTATCGGACAGAGACGGTGCATGTAATCAGGGGCGTGATTTTCAATAAAAGCATATGAGAGTACCAGGGAGCCCAGAGCACATTGAGGGAATGTCCCCGGTGCATGTCACTGGGTCTTTATCTCTGTCTGCTCTCCTTGCAAGTAAACCATTTAACGTGTCTGTGTTTCTTCTTGTTTTAGTATTATATAGTTGGATTAACCAGCTCCAACAACTCGCACACATTGCTTCCAATCTTTTAAATATAATTCAACCCACTATATAACTTCTGGTGAAAAACGTAATCATGATAATTTACTGATTAAATCGTTTATGGCCAACTGTAATGTTTATGGACACTGTGTGATATGTCAAGCCATTTACAACTATATTTGTAACACATAAACACGGGATTTACCAGGAATGCTCTAGGAGCAAACTCATTTTCTTGGGGGTGGAGTTAAAAACCTCAAGAAAGCTATGAAAGCTGCTGAGAGTGCTGTTTGTTCATAACTGAGATTCACAAGACACTTCAGGTAGGCGCTAACTCATGTATTTATGCTATCAGTCAAGCCAGGGGGTTGCTGATGATGTTTTTTTTTTTTTTTTTAATTACAGATCTCTGAGGAAGATTCAGTCATGGGACAAGCAGAGGTGAAAGAAGGTGAGAGACCTTTACTGATTATGCACTTTTAACCTCAGAATGTTGAATTTCACACTATAAAAATGTAATTGACACTGAGCACATTGAGCTTTTACATCCATCTGCCAAAGGTGAACTCTGCAGAAAGTGTCAGCATATTACTGGGGGTGAAAGTAAGCCGGGCCCGGTACTATGTACCGGCATAAGATTTAGAGGGGGTACGCAGTACCGGTAGAAAGAGATCAGCTGCTAGTCTTTGCAGCTTTTACACACATTAGAAAGCAGCTGTGGACTGCAGACGCTTTTATGAGAAAAAAAAATCTGACGCTAAAGCATGTGAACCAGGCAGTGCTTTATCTCATCGTATATGTGTCTGTGTGGTTTTTAGTGGCTTATGATCACTCCGTGATGTGATTTAATGCACAGAATGTCCCTCTCCCCTCTCATCATTCACTGATTGTCTCACTTCCTTAAACAAACACATTGAGCATGCGCGTCTTAAGCCCAAAGTAAACCTGGAGCGCCGCCTCAAATTACACCAAACGCTTGAGAAAGCTTTAATCAGTGGTGCTCAACCCGGCGATCGTGATCTACCGTCGATCGTAAAAGCAGTGCGGGTAGATCGCGGAGCCATGTCTTTCCAAATAAAGTCATTTGCCTATGGCATGTGAATGACACACAGATGGATCAGTCTGAGATTCTTTCTAAAACACGAGACACCGCGGAAGTGCGAGGAAACCGCACGAGCTACGAACTAAACCGAATACAAGCAACTTATGAACAATCAGAGTTCTGGCCGCTTTCACTTCAGTTCTGTTGTGGAGGCTGCGGGCGGCTCGCGCTCCGCGGCCGCTCTGAACACTGTCATGGGGCTGACGCACACAGACACACACGCACGCACACACACACACACACACACACACATGGAGCTCCTGTCACTCATCATTGTTACTGAAATAATTTTGAGCTTTGATGATAAGCTGCATTGATACTGCAGTTTAATTCAGGCATAATTATAAATATAGTAGGCCTATTATAATCCATAATAATCAGCAGTTTTAGGAAATGATGGAATGTTGTAAATATCACTGACAAAAATGCTACATTTATTAGATTCAGTTATTCCTGTCCTGAGTTGATAATTAATGTTTAACATTTTAGTTTAATAAAATGTGACTTTATTAAAGTGGTTATTTCTATTTTTATTTTCATGTTTAACCACTACAATAATTATAACCCTGATAAATGCCCACCATGTTTAATAGAAATAAGGCGTAAAAAAATAAATAAAGGTAGATCTCCTGGCCTTGATGACTTTAAAAGTAGATTGCAAGCCGAAAAAAGGTTGGGCACCACTGGTCTAGATAGAACTGTTGCTCAATACTAATGGTAATTTATATTTTGCTTATTGATTTTAGCCTCTTGTTTTTGGTGTATATTGTTGCCTCAGAATTTCATTGCCCCCTCTTTATTTAATATGAACCCCCCATATCCCCCTCAATGATATTTGTCTGGAGCCGCCCCTGTCTATAGCAGGTTATTAGCGAGTTAGCGACAGAAAGGAGTTTCCCCGTGCTCTGACTGCAGCAGGAGTCAGGAGCTGCTGCCTGTGTCCCCCCGAGCAGCAGCTACTGTCCCTCAGTGTTTACAGCTGTGTGTCTGTGTCACACGGAGCAGAGAACCATCTTTGTTACTGCAGAAGTACGGGGGACCATTTGTTTTCAGCCACCGCCGTGCGCCTCATAGAAAACAATAGGGGCGTATTTTTTGACGTGTGTCCGGTGTGTGTTGGCCTTTATAGGGTGCGTTTGATTTGTTTTTAGACCCTGTTAAACCCTGTATAAGCCATGTCTATATTTTTCATTTATAATCAAGATTCATTCTCAACCTTGTATATATCTGCTTTTTCTGCTATTAAAAATATATATGTAGGCATAATTTGTTATAGTACCAGCATAAGCAAAAATCTACTTTCACCCCTGCATATTACACGTAAATTGTGTCAAGTGAGTTGGCTATATTTGGCAAACAAGAGTTTTACATTGTAATTGACCATGACATTTTTTTCATGAACATCTTTAGATGGTCAGATATTTCCTCAGAGACTGTTTCAGTTTCAGTGGAAAAGTGATGTTTGACAGATAAATGAAAAATAGAAAGTGAAAGAGAAAGTATCACACATTAAGCTGTGACTTCCTGTGGCTCTCAGAAGACAAAGAAGGGGTCATGCATATTTTTGCTTTAACCTTTAAATCATAATTTATCGTAGTTTTTGGGTGCATTTTTTGGACTGTAAGTTATTTGTAATTGAGTAATTCAAGCCATGCAATCTGTTATGTAATTTGCTTTACTCTCCATTATTGAGTCATTTTCTTGATTTGACTTGATTCATCTGTTCTCTGTTGATCAGCTCTAATGTAGTCTTAGTTTTAGCTTCTCATAAAACCTATTATAAAACTACAATAATATAAAACTATTGGCTCAGTTGAAAGTAGAGCCCTGTATCTGAATGATTTTTTTATAAGCTGGTACCATTTGGTCTGACCCAAAGGTAGACAGACTTGACTTGACTCAGATTTCATTATGTCATTTAACATCAATGGCTGGCTGAAAAGTAATTTGTACTGATGAGTGATTTTTTTTACCTTTACTTTAATATTTTACACAAGTATTTTTTGGTCAAGGACTTGAGTGCAATGATACTGAGAACTCTGAGGTTTAGATGTTCTTAAATCCCTAGAGATTTACTTAAATATATTTCACTTTAAATGTAACTTTTTCATTTGTGTGAAATAAATGCCGTTCTAATAGACAGCTTATCTCTTCTGTTTTGGTTCCAACAGTAATAAAATATGGTAAGTCTTAAGTCTTATTCAACACATAAATAAAAAATACTACTGTACATACCCAAACATCTATTCCTGTTTTCCTGTTCACAGTTGAGGTTCCAGACCCTACCCGTGAGTAGATTTTATAAAAACATTTTCATATTGCACCAGGATGTAATGTTGCATATTTGTGATAACTGCCTTTTCTGTTTTTGTTTCTGAAAGCACCTTCAAGTGAGTACATCTTTGTTACATTCACTTGTACACACAATTTACAATGACTGTATTTATGTAGTAATAGAAGAATTGTGATTATTGGTCGAGTACATATGTACAAGTCAACCTTGAGTGCCAAGACATTCCTGGCTAGCCAAAAGACTGTGCCTCCACCATGTTCATGGATCCCTCTGGTCTCATCCCTGTGGGACAAACAAAAAATACCTACCCATGCAGGCATCTGAAACTGATTCCAAGTAATAATAATAATAATAATAATAACACAATAGGCACAACAGTGTCTCGTCCATATAGCTATCTGTCATTTTGTATCTGTCATACAAAAGAGTTTCTCAGTTAACAACCCTTGGTCTATGGTGTACTATTGCCACGTGCACTAAGTCCAGTAACAGAACACCATCCAGGGTCAGATTGAAGACATCATTTCCCTAATTATCCCTCTCCATGTGTCACTGAAATAGCCCTCGTTACAACTGGGGTTTTTCAGTAGAACAGTGAATCTTTAAGCAGGAGTGACTGATAAACAGTGCATGCAGACTGGTGACTAGTGGAATAACTTTTATATTCTCAGTATATGAAGAACCATGGAGGGAGATCGACTGGGGGTAAGCTATAAATCTGACAAAACATGCACTCCTTATAACACATTAACAGCACTAACACATCAGAGTTCTGTTTCAATATTTTCAACTGAGCCACGAAGCTGGAGATGAGGGAGATGAGAAAAAATGTGCAACTAATTTAGAAATAAGCACCAAGCAGCAGCTTACTGTTGAGCTCACTCTACAAATACATAGTCTCCAAGTGCAGGGACCTTATTTAAAAAAGAATGTGAGTGTATAGAATCGCTACTACAGGAAAGGAAAAATTAATGTAATCACTTATTCATTTGCGCCACCCCAAAACTTAAATTATTCTATATGAATGAAATCTAATGAATACATAAAAGTAAACTGTATCAAAAAAGTAAACAGACAAAACAAGGCAACGCATGATTGTTCTGCCTTGACCAGGAAGAACCAAAAACTTCTAAAGGAGTTGATGGAGTACAAAACAGAAAATGGGGAGGTGAAACACCTGCGTTTCCTTGTGTACGGCCCGGTTGGAGCTGGTAAGTCGAGCTTCATCAACTCAGTGACCACCACTCTACTGGGCAGGATGGCTATTCCAGCTGCTGTCAACAGCAGTGAAGCAGATGAGAGGAGCTTTACTGTCAAGGTTCAAAAGTTTTCCTTCAATTATTTTTAGAGTAACTGAAGACAATAAAAATGAACCCTGTTGCTTCTGTTTCAGTACAAAACTCATCAAATCAGAAAAGGACAAGGAAATCCAAGGGTTTACTACCCATTCGTCTTCAATGACATCATGGGGCTGGAGAGTGACCAAAATATGGGGGTCCGAGCTGAGGACATCAAACTGGCCATGAAGGGACGTGTGAAGGAGGGTTACAAGGTAACAGCTGTCAGTAATTGTACAATAAACAAAGTGAAAGTCAGAGAATAATTTCCTTCAGCCAGTCCTCTTGCTACCTGCCAGGCCCCAATGAGGAGGACTTCAAATACAGTATTGGTGATAGGAAGCATCCCATTGTTATGCATACCTTTAACTGTTGCCTGTACAACACATTGTAAGGTTACTAAAATAATTTAATATTTTATTCATGACTTTTTTTTAAAAAATGAATGAACTCTAAGGTGAAGTTAATCAGTTTCTGTGACACTGTCTATTAGGTATTAGCTACGTCAGGCCACACAACATGTAGGTTCCTTTTGCCTTTTTGCTCGCATTGCTCCCAGAAAGTTGTGCAATGCTCCATGCAACCAGGGAAGCCAGAGAGACTTGCCTTCTAGCAGCTCCTGCAGACATGCCATGAGGAAGCTGGTTATCTTTTTGACAAGACAGAGAAGAACACTTTGTCTTCAACATTCACCAAGGTAATGCTCCTTAACCAGCTGATGGAGGTGGAATTCTGTTCTTTCGGTATGAAGACATGAAGACATCAATAGCCTCCTGCCACTCTCTCACTCCATTCCTCCATACTGACCTCATAAGCCTCTACAGAATCCTCACCACCCGGGGGCAGCTATCATACAGCTTGCATGGTAACCCTTTGGGATGTAGTGCTGATGGGTTGGGAACCTGTTGTGTAATTGGGTGCTATTGGGGCAGGGCCGGAGTGGGACTCATTTTCAGCCTGGAAATTTTTTTGTAGACCAGCCCTCATTCAACTTCAGCCTCATTTTTCTTATGCATAAATCAATAAAAATAATTTTTAGATTACAGTCCTGAGAGTATGAAAAACTATATATAACAGAAATAGGGGGGTCTGGGGGTCCTCCCCCTGAAAATGTTGAAAAGAGAGATGTAATTTTATGTATCCTGGTGTGTTTTTAAATAGTGTTAGATGGCTTTAGTGTGAATACAATATAGAATAATATAGCCACAAGCAGCAATCATAGACCCTCGCCCGCCACGACCCGGAGCTGTGCCAGATTTACTAAAATTGCTGGATGTGGCTCTTTAGAAATGTACCAAATGTGACATAATTTTGTGGCTCCATAGCATTACATTGTATAGGATCTCCATTCAAATGTAATGATAGGATTTCTGTTGTTGCCACAGAAACACAGTTAGAGTTAGAGCATAGGTCCCATTGACTTTTTTTGTTGTGGTAAAACACACGTGTGCCAAATTTTGCACATTTATGATGAACTGAATCTGTTCTGTTGCAATAAAGATTTGTAATGTTTTTCCATTAGAATAAAATGGGGGTTTCAATTATTGCCATGGCAACACCATAAAAAAATGACATAGGTTTCACTGACTTTTTTGATCAGGGTGACATTACAGAATTTTCTGCCAAATTTCGTACATTTCTAAAAAAAAAAGTAATTTTTTTTGCATGCATATTTTTATTTTTGTTGTGTCCTGGCTTTGGGTTTCTTTCGTCCGATCTGCGGACACAGAGCAAAGGTACTGGTCGTTCTTCTTTCCACAGTTAGTCATTTAATTATCATAATTATTATAATCCAAATAAAGGAAAGAAAATTGCAACTGCCTGTAAACATAGCTGAATAAGCTTTTGGTTAAGACAAAGGTCAAACTCCTTTTAAATCTCTTTAATTGTCAAATATTTAACAATAATGCATAACAACATAAGGTAAGGATTGCGTTATTGTCAGAGTTTTATAAAGACATACTTTTTATTAACATAAATATGCACCAATTCTGTTCCAGTTCAATCCTCTGTCTTCAATCTCTGAATCTGATCCTTTTTACAACCCGGAACCCAAGCCCGATGACAAGGTGCATGTCCTGCTCTGTCTGTTTGATGCCAACTCTGCTAATATTGACCCTGCTGTGATCCAGAAGATGAAGGAGGTCAGCGAGGCAGCTCGAGATCTTGGTAAAAACAAGTTTATTATAGATGGAGAGACATTATTGTGCTTTCATTTTTATATATTGACTACTGTCCCTTTATCTGAATGAACTGTCTTCAGGAATTCCTCAGATTGTTATTGGTACTCACATTGACGAATTATGTGATGAAATTGAAAAAGACGTCAAGAAGGTCTACAACAGCAAGTCGCTGGAGAAAAAGGTGGGTTTTTGCAATTGCTGTTCACATTTGCAGAGTTCACAAATGCTCCCAATGCAAACTGTCTTTTAACCTTAGAAGTCTGGCAGATCACAATTCTGTACATTTTCAATTGTCAAAAATTATTATCCCTCAAAAATTGCAAACGCTGCATAAACTACTGCAACTGGAATTATCAACATTCAGATATCTTTCTCACTGACCCAGCTTCCGGACTTAGAATATAGTACCAACATCTGGGTCACAGAGGATAAGGAAGTGTCTGTTTTAGACTTAGACATGTGCACTGACATATACAGTATGAATGGGAATAGTAAATATATTTTCTACTATTGCAGCTGTAGTGTATATAAAATAGCATTTGAACTCTGCAAAAGTGTCTTGTGCTTGGTGTTTAGTGAAGTTTCAAGGTGATTCTGTACATTTCTGTTTGTGCAGATGACAGAGTTCAGTAATGCAGTGGGGATCCCCCTGCAGTGCATCATGGCTGTGAAGAACTACTGCAAAGGCAAAACTAAAAATGATTCAGACATGGACATGCTCATCCTCACTGCTCTGAGACACATGGTTGACTTTGGAGACGACTTCATCAGTGAGATGTAAAACAGTGTTTACTGCACACATTCCCATTACCGTACTGTAAATGTTAAAGAAAAGAATGAATGTTTTTTGTTGTATTTTAACAAAACTGTTCTATCACTTAATAGCATTTTGTGATATGAATGATGTGAGGAAAAACAATAATGTGTGGGAAAATAGTGCTTCACTATGTTGTATACGGGGTATGTATAGAATATTGAAGTTGTATTATATTATGTATGAGATGCATTAAGCAGCAAAAACGGATCCTACCACAATTATGCAGATGACACTCAGATTTACATCTCACTGACAGCAGGTGAATATGGACCTGTGGATTCACTCTGTCACTGCATCCAACAGATCAATGAGTGGATGAGAAACAACTTTCTCCAGCTGAACACAGACAAGACTGAAATAATCATCTTTGGCCCACAGAAACAAAGACAAGGTGTCTGTAGTCACCTCGAGTCTCTTTCACTAAAACCTACAAGTCAGGTTAGAAATCTCGGGGTAATCATGGACTCTGACTTGAACTTCAGCAGTCACATTAAATCTATAACATCATCAGCATTTTACCATCTCAAAAACATTGCCAGAATCAAAGGTATACTGTCTAAACCAGACCTAGAGAGACTTATTCATGCGTTCATCTCCAGCAGGTTAGACTACTGTAACGGTCTGCTCACTGGACTCACTAAGCGAGCTGTAAGACAGCTGCAGGACGTCCAGAACGCTGCTGCTCGGGTCCTGACCAAAACCAGGAAGTACGACCATATTAGTCCTGTCCTCAGGTCTTTGCACTGGCTTCCTGTTGCTCAGAGAATAGACTTTAAAACATCTCTGCTTGTGTACAAGTCTCTCCATGGCTTAGCACCAAAGTACATCTCTGACCTGTTGGTCCCATATGAACCATCTCGGACTCTGAGAACCTCAGGGACAGGTCTCTGCTGGTGCCCAGAGTCAGGACTAAACTCTGTGAAGCAGTGTTTCAGTTTTATGCAGCTAAACTCTGGAACAGTATTTCTGGCGATGTTAGACAGGCCTCTACTCTGACAATGTTCAAGTCCAGACTTAAAACTGTTCTTTTTAACTGTGCATATGTCAACTGAAAGTGTTTTATCTGCACTCTTCTCTTTTAATTTAATTTTAAATGGATTCTTAATTATAATTTTTAAATTTGATCTGATTGTTTTAATTTAGTTTTGCCTTTGTACTTTTAAACTTGCCTTTTTTCTGTAAAGCACTTTGAATTACTCTGTGTATGAATTGTGCTACACAAATAAACTTGCCTTGCCTTGCCATTTACTGAAAGCCATAATCACAGTTTTTTAAATAATTTCTTAGGCACGTTTTCTGAAACTTGTAACGAGTGTGGCAAAACTTTACACACAAATTCCTAAACTTTATTCTCAAGTCACAAAACATCTGATGAGTGCAAACTCAAACATTGTGTGAAATATGTTACATCTTACAAAAATGTCACTCTTTTGTCTACATATGATGCAAAGTCACCCCACTGAGAAATCTAAAACACTTTACATTGGTTCTTTAAAGATAAAATTCTTGTCTTTGGGCACCTTCTCATTTTTTTGTTATTTTTTTGTTTTCATGTCTCAGGTCTATGGACTTTAGAAACAGAGTGCAGCATTTTGGTGGACAGTTTACCTAACAAAGACAGTCTTTCAGCTTTGACCGGTGTTTTTAAAGCAGATGATTGTGTTTTAGATTTTGCAAAACCATCTGTTTAATGTTGTCAGAAAAGCGTGATAGTGAGAATGTGTGTAGAGTTGTGCCAATTTGAGCTGAATTTTTGATAAACATTGTAAAAACATACAATAATTTCAGATGACAAGCTCTAGTTTAAATAAAATGTATAATCTGGCTATCCTCATAAACAGTATCTTACCATACTTTTGGTCAGATCATAAGGTAGAAATATTTCTGTAGCTTCCTAATGTACCTGTAATGCACCTGTAATTGACATAATAATTTTTTACTCATTAATCTCAAATGTATTCGAAAAAAATATATTTTTATTTAAGAGGCATACATTATATGGAAGTGTACTGTCTCTTGATGGTCTAAAGTGAGGATTTACCTTCCATGTCCTGAAGGGAAGTTTACATATCCAGAGATTAGGTCATCAACTAACCTTCAGTGCCATAGTAGATGACTACACTCAACTGAAAGAGTTGGTACATACACATTCATTTCAATTTAATTCATGACAACACTTCATACTAAACTTAGATTAACTAACAAAAACCTTTTAACTCAAACATATTTAGGTCATTGTTTAGATTTGTGCACTTGTCAACTTTCAGTCCAAAATATGCAATTTGTATTTCTCTTTCTATCAATATAACATACTGTATGGTTAAATTGATTAACTGACCATATGAATTAGTTCTCAAAGGTAAGGAACAGGAGTTAGAAGGTACATTTTCAGCAATTTACATTCAGTCTCTGTTGTGTTCCAAATGGGGTTCAATCTTCTATCGAAGATGACAGACAGGGTGCTGGAACAAATACACTTAAGTTACTACTACAGTTATTACTTATTCTACTACTGCTCCTATAATAACTACATTTAGTTTAATATTTAATATTATTCGATATTTTCTTGAGGTTAGGGTTAGGATTACAGTGGTACAGAATTCACGTAACTGAGTGTGACTGTGTGAGACGTCCTCCAGGGGGAGCTCCAGGATTATGTATGAAAATCATGGCTTCCTGTTTGTACCAGTAACCAGCCATAAGCCAAGATAAAAAAATGTATTTTTGTCTCTGTGTAAATTCTCAACAACAGTATTTCCGAATGTGCTCGGTACAAAAACATTACTATTTCCAGACCACTGCTAGCCTGTTACATTAACGTTTGTTTTTTGTTTGGTTGTTGTTGCAATTTGTTCGTCTTTTAAAGTTGGCTTCAAATGCTTCATCTTGGCTTCATCCCAATGACCTCATTTCTCATTTGTGGTGATGTGACTATGATTAGAAAAAAAAAAAGAATTTGGTGTGGCTCCAGATCTCTGAGATACTAGGGTCTTGTGGTTAAATAGAAATAGCATTTACCCCTGAACTTGAAGAGATTCGAGTTTGAGTCCAGGTGTGGGCACTATATCTTTACCATTGCAAGATAGAATCAATGCCTTGGCAGAGGTCTACATTCTAACTTTGTGTATTTTTCACATTAATGCACCTTTCTTTGTTTATAACATTTCTGTAAAAAAAACTGTTAAAGATTTTTGCCCAGTATTGTGCTTTTAATCACATTTCATTTATTGTATACAGCAGAGGTGGTATGTTTCATCTGCTTATGTCATTTCAAAATAAAAATTCTAAATTAATACTATATGTCCCAATAGATCTATGGAAAAGGAGTGGCTGTGGTGGGCATCTGGTTCCCAAAGACATACGGACGAGTTACAGAGGCTGCAGAACTGAAATAACAGAAGAACAGGAAGTGAGCTACTTTTGAAATTTTAATTTGAACTCATACTATGACTGATGAACTAGAGGGTCACAGTGATGTGTTAGAAGGCAGATGAAATTTAGTTAAGAGCAAACATCTTTAGCTAAACTGAATCTAAGCGTTAAAATGTCCAAACTACTCCCCCAGCTCTGTCTGTGGCTTACTTTATGTTCAGTGTCTGTGAGTGAAATGGTTGTGCTGACAGCTCAGAGTTATAGTATAGGAGATCAGACTATGTATTGGTCTCAGTTACAAATTAACCGTAGCTTTATTTCTTAAATGCCTGTCATGGCAGAGCATGCAAAAGGCAGTCAAAACATTTGTATAGCTACGAGAAGCAGAAAATGAGTGACGCTAAGCTAGGAGTCACGCAGAAGTCAACCAGACTGGTGATCAGTTCAGACCAATGGCCATGAAGGTGCAATATAGCGATGACAAAAAAGTCTGATACTACACACACTGTATAATAAACACTACAAAATACCATCATTTTGGCTGTTGCAGGTGTCCAGTGGGCGGTAATAAAGATAGAGAGGTTTACCCACTCACCAGAAGGTTAGTGGTTTTATCTCCACTACCAGAATTGCATACTAATGTTGTGTCCTTGGGCAAGACACTTCCCCTCCTTGCCTGTATGAATGTGTCAGTGTGACTATGTTTGGTGTTGGTTAATACTTCTTCAAAATCCCTTAAAATAATAACCATTTACCACAAAATAATCTTAGAATGTGGAACATAAAGCTGTGGGAACACGCTCCCCTACTAAATGCAAGTTAAAGCTGTATCATGCCAAAAAGTCATACATGAACATGATCCAGAAACACTGTCATCTTTGGTAAAAAACAAAAACAAACAAACAAAAAAAACTGTGTCAAACTACCCAAATAAGGATACTGTAACATGCATTTGTCTTAGAAGGAGTCGGCTCTATGTTACCTGGTACCTACAGTATGTTCCCAATTAAGTTAAGAAACATTAGGACTTACCGGAATGCTAAAGTACCTACTTGCTCTCATACTTGCTGGGTTCTGTGCACCGGGGAACATAGGCTTTCATAGATGCAGAGGTACCTACTGTACGTTCCCGAGTACCTTTATGCCCCGGTCCATAGAAAATGGGGAACGTAGGTACACACCCTCTAAGAAAACTCCAAAACAGCAGCAATACTCAGTTAACAGTACTTTGCAACAACTATAATAATAAGTAATCACATAAGACAGCAGAGTTTAGTTTTGAATATTACAGTTACAATGTACAATGTTCTTCTTCCAGCAGCCTGTGAGTATGAGAGGGCTGAGATATCTGTCAGTACACCGTCCACACTGCTGCTCAAACACAATTAAAGGGAAAGGGGAAAGGGAATGGTATTTATATAGCGCTTTAACTATGACACAAGTCACCCAAAGCGCTTTACACACAGTAGGGAAGGGGTATTTCATTCACTCCATAGTCAGTGGTGGTAAGCTACATTTTGTAGCCACAGTTTACCCTGGGGTAGACTGACAGAGACGCGGCTGCACACATCTGCGCCAACGGACCCTCCGACCACCACCAACCACTCACTCACTTTCACACCGGCTTCCTGGTGTTCCCCAGCGGTCTCCCATCCAGGCACTGACCAGGCCCTACCCTGCTTAGCTTCCGAGGTCTGACGGGATCGGGCAACCACAAGGAGGTATGGCCAGTTACCTCTGCTGGCTACCATGACAGAGCAGCCTGTACATGTAGAGTATATACTGAGTGGTGTATTTTAGCTTAAAGATATATTCATGTCCCATTCATGTCATTCATGTGGCATGTCCCACCAGGAGGCGGCCCCGGGGAAGAACTAGGACACGCTGGAGGGACTATGTTTCCCAACAAATAAAAAAGATCACTTGAAACTCAACTTAAATTGAATTAAGTGTGTCTTTATTAACAAAAATAGGCAAAACATTATGTTGAAAGGCACACATATTAGGTGTGGAGTAGGGGATGAGAGGACAGCCAGTCTGGTCCACGAGGTGCTGCCGGGGGTTTCTTCCAGAGGTCAAGCCTTGGTACCTTGAGGTGCATCCTCCAGGGAAAGCTGAGGCGTGCGTCAGCCTGGCGGGAATGACCTGATAAGGATTATATTACTAGGCCTATATGAAATGCCATTTATGTTGCTATTCTCTATTTCAAGCAATAAGCAATGAATGTTTATCACTATATTATAGTTAAAAATCAATAGTAAAGTAACACATATAACAATGTAATAGTGGTGAATAAGGCACATATCAAACCATTAATAACATGATGAATGTAACAACACCGTTTTAACTCATTTATGACACTGTCCTGTAAAACAACAAGTAAATGAGTCCACTTGTCTTCTTGAATGGATGAAGAAAATAATACAGTCACATAGTTATTAATTTTGCATGCAAGTTTCTGTCTGGTTATGCTTGCAATGGCCAAAAGAAGGTAGTCTAGTTCCATGTATCCAAACCTTTTCTAACACAAAGTTGAATTTTCACCAGAGGAATGTGTATTTGTTATGTCCAAATGTCCAGTTAAGATAAACTGGACATATTTTCGATCCAATGTTCTGGTGAAAGTGTTGTAATGTGTACTCAAAGGAGAAAACATTGTCTTCTTGGGGTTGATTTATGCCACGTGGGTTCAAAGTTTACCCTGCTGCGGCCCCACACCTCGAGGAAGAATGTCAGGCAATTTAGAAGTTGGATTATGTATGACCTCCAACTGGAGGTCCAGAAAGCTTCCTACAACAAGACTAAACCAGGACTAAAACAAGGTTAAATATGGACTCCTTTAAGGAAATCTCAAATAAATCTGAACTTTTAATATATTTTTATTAGGTCACAACACATTTTTATTGACTCTGAAAAGAAAATGATTCTGTATAAATCTGTGCAGCCTTAAATGTAGCCAATAAAATTTTTACCAAAAATAGTAGGGTTAATTTTTAAAAGGGGCTACATTTTGCAAAATTGACTTATAATGTTCCCTCATCAAAACATACCTGGAGTTGTGCTTTGCTTTATTCAGGCATGCTTAAGTAATCCTGCTCTCATTCCTTTACCCAAAAAACAGTGTGCAGCTTTGTTTCCACTGATTCCTCACTACTATTTTTCATTTAATAAAATAGCATCATACAAAAAGTTAAAGGAAGCAAAGTTTCTTTTATTCTTTAAATTATGTACAAAAGAACACAACAGTCTGCACTCTGTTGAACTAGTCTCTTCACCTAGTTGAGAACTTTTTTTCTTTCTTTTTTTTTAGCCTGATAATGTATTTAAAGGTTGTAAAATGTTAAATGCTGTTCTACAGACAACCAAGATAGGTTTAAAAATATGACTAAAAGCTTAATATAGCCCCTTTAACAGCCTGCATAATACTCTGTTAGTGTTTAATACATTTCTAGCGTTTAATAAATTATCTCTGATATATTTTTAAGCATAAAATATACACATCCACAATATTGTCAACTCTAATGAGCCTACAAAAATCCATAAATGTGCAATACTTTTGATACTAACTGTTGCAACTGAAATATATTTTTGATTCGAGTTAATAGGATTGCAACCACCAGATTAAGTTGTAGTTTTACATGTTTTTATAGGACTGGCTCATGTATGTCTCTAGTTCCCTGTGGTCACGGTGCCCCTCTCCTCTGTACCTCCTGGGTTGAAGGTGGTTTTTGAGTATTGTATGTAGTGACGGGAGTGTTACCTGGAACAGTGGTGGGCTCTGTGGCTGTTCTGAAGGACAGGACGCCCGGCTGGGACATGCCTAACTGGTTCTCTGCCACCACGTGGACCTCATACTCGGTGTTCCACTGCAGTCCGCTCAGCACCGCGTACTCGCTGCAGTGGGGGAGGCGTATTTCAAACCAGTCAGAGGCGTGCTTCTAAAAGAGGACACAGCAAATAAGCTTGCTTTCATTTAATATACAGTTGAACCAAGAAGTTTACTTACACTGTATATTTTTTTTCTCATTATCTGATATTAAATTATTTGCTAATAACCAGAATAATGTGATAGTTTTCTAGTATTTGGTTTGTCTTCAAACTGTATGACTGTATGACAAATGTTTGGGAAAAACCTTTCACAAGCTTCGCACAGTAGCTTGGTGGAATTCTGGCCTATTCCTCCTTAAACTGAGTCAGGTTTGTAGGCCTTATTGCTCGCACACTCCATTTCAGCTCTGCCCACTAATTTTCTATTGGGTTGAGATCAGGGCTTTGCGATGGCCGCTCCAAAACATTTATATTGTTGTCCTTAAGCCACTTAGTATTAGTAATTTGGATGTATGTGTTTAGAGTGATTGTTCATTTGGAAGACTTGTCTGTGCCCAAGCTTTAACTTCCTGGCTGATGTCTTAAGATGTTGCTTCAATATTTGTACATAATGTTCTTCCTTCATGATGCCATCTGTTTTGTGAAGTGCACCAGTTCCACCTGCAGCAAAACACCCCCACAACATGATGCTTCCACCCCGTACCTCACTTTGGGGATGTTGTTTCCAAGCTTACATGCTTTCCCCTTTGATATGCACATTTCACACTAAGACTCGTTCATCTGAGGTACACAGAACCGATCTCCTTCCTGAGCGGTGTGATGGCTGGACATTCCCATGTGGTTTATACTTGCGTATAATTGTTTGAACTGATGGACATGGCACATTCAAGCTTCTGGAAATAGTTGACCCAGACTTGTGGAGGTCAACAATTCTTTTCCTGATAGCTTGGCTGATTTCTTTTGATTTTCCCATGTTGACACACAAGGAAACCTTGAGTTTCAGGTGTGCCTTATAAAACATCCACAGGTGTGCGACCAATTAACCCAAGTGTCAGTCTATCAGAAGCTTTCAGAGCATGACATCTTCATCTTGGCTTTCCCAAGTTGTTTAAAAGCAAAGGTGTATGTAAACTTATGAAAAAGTAATAAAAAAGTCTCTAAAAAATCATCTCTCATTATTCTGGTATTTAGCAAATACAAATAATATTGGTAATTTTAACTGACCTAAAACAATATTTTTATTTGTATCGTTTTATACCATATGTGCTAACTTCAGGCTTCTACTGTAGACTTTAAATGTTTTCAATGTCTTTTTGTGAGTCTATTCCCTATTAATGTTCATACTCCTAAAAGCGTATTAAGATCATAATTTATGTCCAGCAATGTCCTTACTTCCTATCAGTGAGCAGTATTTATGAGTTTATAAAGGGTAAAATGCTAATTAGTTGTAGAAAGTGATCACACAGAATAAGGGAATAATAGGCGCTTTGTAAATACCAAATAAGAGCTAATTAACTACTAACTAGCATGCCAACTAATGCCTAGTTAATGGTTAATAGGTGGATCTTAAAATAAAACTCTTACATTTTTACTAGTGATACTTTGTAAACCACAAACTATTTCGCACTTCCTGATTTGAACTGAGAAATAATAGTGTCTGGTGTTGACAAAACGTGTTAGCTTGCATAACTGTCATACATTAGAACTGGAATGAAAATAATCACACTGACATACACAGTAATACCTGGTAGCCCTTGTCATACTCACAGCCTTGTATCTGATCAGGTAGTGCTTAATGGGAGCTCCACCGTCATCCTGCTTGAACCAGTTCACCTTGAGAGTGTTGGCTTGGATTTTGCCCTGGAGTTTGGGAGCACCGGGTACCTCTGCACATGACAAAACATTCATTAGTGCTGATTAGTTGTTTCAGTAATTGTTTGGGTTTAGTAGGTGATTGTTTGTGGTGTTTCTTGCAGGTGAGCTTGGTAGATGTGGCTACTCTTGCTATAGTTGTACCTGACAACAAATCAGCACACCCTGTGGCTAGTATCATGACTAAAGTCCCAACTTCCAGCTCATTCCTTATGGTTACCATGCTGTTCTCAGAGTCCTGTAGAATGGACACCAAATGGCTGGAGAAACTCACCACGCCATTGTCTCCAGACTCCAGACCACCAGCCCCCGAACAATCCCAGCATGACAAACTGTCAACTAGAGAGCGTTGTTTTTTCACGCTCCTTGCAGGCTAAAAAATCCATCTTGGAACACCCTACCTCTTTTTCTGTGCCTGGCGGATTGTTCAGTCCTGTCTTGTTGATCTGTCCAACCATCAACCAGCTTGGAGTATTTTGTAATCTGCAGCTGCTGATCCACCAAAGCCAACCTTTGAATACAACTTTGGAGACTCACCTCTTCCACTGAACATCATACGCGAAGTGTTTGCCAAGCATTACCTGGACTTCAGTAAAATGAATGACGGTCAAGCATCAAATTCAACCACTACACCCCCAAGACCTGGATGGTGTGAGGAAGCATCTACAGGAGCTCTTTGGGTCAGGATTGATCCGAGAGTCCAACTCCCCATTTGCTTCACCAATTGTGGTTGTTCGAAAGAAGAATGGCAGTGTAAGATTGTCCACTACAGAAAACTAAATCTGCAGACTATCAAGGATGCCAAAACTTCAGGACACATTTACTGCTCTATCTGGATCACAGTGGTTTTCAGTAGGCTACTTGACTTAAAATCCGGCTACTATCAGAATGAGATGGAGGAGAGTGACAAATGTAAGACCGCTTTTGTCTACCCACTTGGATTCTGGGAGTTAAATAGGATGCCCCAGGGAGTAACAAATGCCCCCAGCACATTCTAGTAGCTCATGGAGAAATGTGTAGGAGAGATGAACTTCAAAGATGTACCCAAAGATGTTTTTTATCGATGACCTCATTGTTTTTGCCCCAACTTTGAAAGAACATGAAGAGACTGTTCCAGGTTTTGAACAGATAAAAGGAATTTGGGTTGAACCTTTCCATGGAGAAATTTACATTTTTCCATGCCTGTGCGGTACTTGGGGCATGCGGTCTCAAAGAACGGCGTAGAGAAGGACCCGTAGAAGATTGATGTTCTGAAATTTCGGCCTGTTTCAAAGAATCTAAAAGAACTGAGGTCATTCTTTGGATTTGACGGATACTACAGACACTTCATACAGAGCGACTCGGACATTGCAAAGCCCCTCCACAATCTCACTTCAGGGTATTCACCATAACTGAAGTGGCTGAAACACACCATCAGGTCAGACCTCTACCTCAACCAAAGACAGCCTTTTGGTGGCCACTGGACCACTGCCTACCAGAATGCTTTTGGCAACATTAAAGGTGTCCTTGCATTTGCCAACCCACAGAAACCCTATTTACTTCATACTGACACCAGTTTGACCGGTTTGGGTGCGTGCGGTGTTGTATCAAGGACTGTCCCACAGTGAATCAAGGTATCCAGCCCAAAAGCTTGAGTTCCTCGCCCTGAAGTGGGCTGTGACAAAAAAATTTAACAACTATCTTTATGGAGCATCTTTCACTGTGGTAACTGACAGCAGTCAACTTACAAACCTCCTCACTTCAGCCAAGCCTAATGCCACCAGTTATTGCAGGCTGACTGCCTTGTTAGTAAACAGTTACAAAATAGTCTACTGGGCTGGCAAACAAGCAAGCGAGCTGACAGATGACCCCACGTCCCAGAAGAAGAGGGGGAGGATCCTGAGATGCCCCCACCAACACCTTTCCACTGCCTTCTTCAAGGAAAGAACTTCCCGACATATCTCTCCTTCTACAAGAAATCAATAGAACAGAGCTCCAGCAAAACATCCTCATCAGACATAGATTCCAGACTCCACGGCCATTGGAATTGGTCTGTGTGGATTTTGTATCCCTGGAACCAGACCAAAGTAAAACAAAGGCTATTTTAGTTCTAACATACCACTTCCCAAGGTATGCTGTCACCATCCCAACAAAAGGCAAAAAATCTGGCAAAGTGCCTTTGGGACAGCTTCCTGGAGCACTACGGGATTCCCGAAAGGTTGCATATAGACCAATGCACAGACTTTGAGTAACAAACTATTAAGGAGTTGTGTGAAATGGCTGGGATACGAAAATCCGCAGTACACCATACCATCCTCGAGGCAATCAGGTGGAGCACTTCTTCAGAACTCTGCTGGACATGTTGGACATTCTGTCAAAACAGGAGAAGGATTTGGATTGAAAGGATTGTGTCCACCAACTCGTACACGCATACAATTGTGCACGGAATAACACAACTGGGTTCTTACCCTACAAGCTAATTTTCAGACACCAACCAACTGCCAATCGACCTGTACTTTGGTACTTGTACTTTACCTGTGAGTGAATCCAAACTATGTTATTCTCAGTATGTGTAGAGACTAACAACAACCTTACAGAAGAACTATGAACTGGCTATGGAGAATGCAGAAAAATTAATATGCTCAAGAACAAGGCCCACCGGTTCTGTTCATAATTTTTATGGACAGAATTTCTAGGCGCAGCCAGGGGCCAGAGGGAGTCTGGTTTGGGGACCACAGGATTTCATCTCTGCTTTTTGCGGATGATGTTGTCCTGTTGGCTTCATCAGGCCAAGACCTTCAGTGTGCACTGGGACGGTTTGCAGGCGAATGTGAAGCGGCTGGGATGGGAATCAGCACCTCCAAGTCCAAGGCCATGGTTCTCGACCGGAAAAGGGTGGCTTGCCTTCTTCAGGTCGGGGGGAGTTCCTGCCTTGAGTGGAGGAGTTTAAGTATCTCGGGGTCTTGTTCATGAGTGAGGGATGGATGGAACGTGAGATTGACAGACGGATCGGTGCAGCGTCTGCAGTAATGCGGTCGTTGTATCGGTCTGTTGTGATGAAGAAGGAACTGAGTCAAAAGGCGAAGCTCTCGATTTACCGGTTGATCTACGTTCCTACTCTCACCTATGGTCATGAGCTTTGGGTCATGACCGAAAGGACAAGATCCCGGATACAAGCGGCCGAAATGAGTTTCCTCCGCAGGGTGGCTGGGCGCTCCCTTAGAGATAGGGTGAGTCACTGCTCCTCTGCATCAAGAGGAGCCAGTTGAGGTGGCTTGGGCATCTGTTCCGGATGCCTCCGGGACGGCTCCCTGGGGAGGTGTTCCGGGCATGTCCCACTGGGAGGAGGCCCCGGGGAAGACCTAGGACACGCTGGAGGGACTACATCTCTCGGCTGGCCTTGGGGTTCCTCCAGAGGAGCTGGAGGAAGTGTCCGGGGAGAGGGATGTCTGGGTGTCCCTGCTTAGACTGCTGCCTCCGCGACCCGGCCCCGTATAAAGCGGAAGAAGATGGATGGATGGACAAGGCCCACTTTGATGAGCACGTCACAGCATCAGAACTGGCTACTGAAGACCGAGTTCTTGTCCAGAAAGTTAGACTTTGAAGAAAGCACAAGATCGTAGATAAGTGGGAGCCGAAGGTCTATGTGGTTGTGACCCGTCATGCAAGCTGCACCTCCTGATTATCCTGAAGAGGGGGACCCAGAAGAAACTTTGTAATATGAGGAGCTTGTACCTTGTTACTGGTACCATCCGCCTTTCTACCATGTTATAACGTTACCTCATCATAAACATGCCTGGAGTTGTGTTTAAGTAATCCTGTATTCTCTGTCACAAACGCACAACAGCACAACCAAAAGTACGCTCTGTTTTGATGTTACAGAAGGGAATGAGTGGTCAGATTTGAGAGCAGCTACTATGAAATATAGGGAATTGGTCCCTTGCCTCAAGGTCAGGGTGGCCCAATATTAGACACTCCTATAGTTCAATTGTATATAGGGGGCCTCCACTCAAGAGGTTTTGTCCTGAGCCCCATCAAGTCTGTCAGCGGGCCTGAATCAGAGGTACCCCATGTTGTTTACATTAGTGATGACAAAACAGTCTTTAAACCTACTGCCACAACATTGGTCTGAACCAGAAACTGGTTGGACACACATGCATGGCCCTTTTGCCTTCAGAACTGCCTTAATCCTTCGTGGCATCGATTCAACAAGGTACTGGAAACATTCCTCAGAGAGTTTTGTCCATATTGACATGATAGCATCATGCAGTTGCTGCAGATTTGTCGGCTGCCCATCCATGATGCAAATCTCCCGTTCCACCACATCCCAAAGGTGCTCTAATCTTCTATCGTCCAATTTTGGTGAGCCTGTGCGAATTGTAGCCTCAGTTTCCTGTTCTTAGCTGACAGGAGTGGCACCCGGTGTGGTCTTCTGCTGCTGTAGCTCATCTTCCTCAAGGTTCGACGTGTTGTGCGTTCAGAGATGCTCTTCTGCAGACCTCGGTTGTAACAAGTGGTTATTTGAGTTACTGTTACCTTTCTATCAGCTCAAACCAGTCTGGCCATTCTCCTCTGACCTCTGGCATCAACAAGGCATTTCAGCCCACAGAACTGCTGCTCACTGGATATTTTCTCTTTTTCGAACCAATCTCTGTAAACCCTAGAGATGGTTGTGCGTTAAAATTCCAGTAGATCAGCAGTTTCTGAAATACTCAGACCAACCCGTCTGGCACCAACAACCATGCCACGTTCAAAGTCACTTAAATCACCTTTCTTCCCCATTGTGATGCTCGGTTTGAACTGCAGCAGATCGTCTTGACCATGTCTACAGCCTAAATGCATTGAGTTGCTGCCATGTGATTGGCTGATTAGAAATTTGCGTTAACGAGCAGTTGGACAGGTGTGCCTAATAAAGTGGCAGGTGAGCGTATATACTAATCTTTTTTAATCTTTTTATTCCATAACTTCCACAAACCTTGCATGGTTGAAAAATATGTGACACTGCACAGCTGACAGACTGCCTAAAAGACTTTTTCACAATTAACTATGGGTCTGCGCCAAAACAGAAAATAATCCATTTTGTTTGATCCAGTACAAACTGCCATTCTGTTTAGTGTGGCATTTTATTGCAAAATAATGCTGGCAGCAGCACTGGGTGACCTGTTAAATTCACTTTATTTTTACTTGAGCTTTGAACCAAACACTAATAAGACATTTTACCACTTCATTGCTCCACGTTTTGGTTCTGCTTATTTCATTTGATTGTAACAGACAGTGCTTTTTGGAGGCTATCCAGTCAAGAGATTTATCTCTAACATCTAATGTGCTTCAGTGGCTTGAATAACTCGAGACCACCATGAATGAAATGCTACTGCTTGAGATGAGAACAACAGGAAAATACTAGTAAAATTGTAAAGTAAGAAACGGTATTGCACTGGCATATATAAAACTATTATAATTGCAAACATTATTTTGATATTATACCTGCTTTACACATCCCTGCTGTGCTAAGTATTAATACCAAACTATGCGTCTCTTTTTAAACATTTTAGTTTAGAAGAGTCATAACTGGGCCATCTTGGACATCCCCTGCCGCCAGTTCCACCAGTGCAACCTTGAGGATTTGCTGCAAACAATCCCTGTGGCCCAGAAACTGTTTTCTCCAAAGACCACCATGTAAAGAAGATGTAAAGAAGAGCTGACACCTACAACAAAATGGTCACATTTTGTAATTATCTGCATCACGAACATTGTAAATAAACCAGGAACACAGAAACTGATTTGGCATCCCAGTGAAAACAATGACAACACTAATGGTTTCACTGTGGAGCGCTACAAAATCTCCATAATACAAACATGGATAAGTTGACTTGTAATATGTGTGTATGTCTGAAGCAGGATTTTCTGTGTCTCTCATCATTATATAATGCTCAAAGGGTCTTGCTTAAAGACTTACTTGCTGAGCTACCCAGCCAGAAGTAGAAGGAAGAGATTCAGACCACAGATGCACAGACTGACCATGCATGGAGGGTTCCACCCCAAATCCAGCACCCTGAGACTGTACACTAAGCGCAAGGAAGGAGGCAGAGGACCAGTGAGTGTCAGAACCACTGTCCAGGATGAAACATCCAAGATCCTTGAATACATCAGGAAGATGGCGTCAATGGAAAAAGTCCACAGTGAATGTCTCAGGCAGTGGAAAACAGAGGACGAGGTGCTGGAGGAACCATCATGGGAGGAAAAGCCCCTACATGGGATGTACCATCGACAGATAACTGAAGTGGCTGATATCAATAAATCCTACCAATGGCTAGAAAGGGCTGGACTGAAGGACAGCACAGAGGCACTGATCATGGCTGCACAGGAGCAGGCCTTGAGCACCTGAGCAGTAGAGGCCAAGATCTACCATACAAGACAAGACCCCAGGTGCAGACTGTGCAAAGAGGGCCCTGAGACAATCCAGCACATAACTGCAGGCTGTAAGATGCTGGCAGGGAAAGCATACATGGAGCGTCATAACCAAGTGGCTGGTATAGTGTACAGGAACATCTGTGCAGAGTACAGTCTGGAAGTCCTGAGGTCAAGGTGGGAAACACCTCCAAAGGTAATGGAGAATGAACCTAAGATCCTATGGGACTTCCAGATCCAGACAGACAAAATGGTAGTGGCGATCCAACCAGACATTGTGGTGATGGACAAACAGCAGAGGAAAGCCGTTGTGGTTGACATCACAATACCAAGCGATTGCAACATCAGGAAAAAGGAACATGAGAAGCTAGAGAAGTACCAAGGCCTCAAAGAAGAACTGGGGAAGACCTGGAAAGTGAAGGCAACAGTGGTGCCTGTGGTCATCGGAGCACTCGGGGCAGTAACCCCCAAACTGGAAGAGTGGCTACAGCAGATCCCAGGAAAAACATCAGACATCTCAGTCCAGAAGAGTGCAGTCCTGCGCAGAACCCTCAAGCTCCCAGGCCTCTGGTAGAGGACCCAAACTTGAATGGATGAGACCGCCCGCGTAGGGCAAGAGGACAGTTTTGTTGTTTTGTGTACTGCTCTTTAAATAATAATAAAAAAAACATTTGATTCAAGTTTGAATGTTCATTCATTAGTGCATTATGGAGCTAGGTTGTAATAAAAGGTTAGGGGAAGATTAATCTAACAAAAATAGAACGTTATGTAGTAGTGGTTCTCTCAATGTTATTGAGAGAATGTATTTAATGTTATTAAAAAGTAACATTAGGAGAAAGGTAAAGAGAACATTAGGTAAAGGTTTCTCGAAGGTTGCCAGAAACTTACATTGTGAGAACATTTGTGTAACCAAAATCTAACGTTCTAGTAACAATAAAAAAATAAAAATAAAAAAAAAATAATAAAAAAAACTTACCATAAAAAACTGACATAACCTAAAAAATTACCTTCAGGGTACATTCCTGCAACTTTAAAAAAAAACTTCCTTGAACAGTCAGGGAAACAAAAACGGTTTGTTTTCACATCTCTGGACATCTCATGGCCTGCTTTGGGACATTAGGGGGGTACAGGCAGTGGAGTGAACAGCAGCATTAGGGTCAGGAACAGTGCTAGAGGAGGCAGGCGGTAGTACTTACTGACAGGCTCGGTCTTAAAGGTGACCGGGGCGCTGCTCTCTCCTACTCCTTTATCATTA
The DNA here is from genome assembly GCA_020698575.1 of Bostrychus sinensis. Lineage (NCBI taxonomy): Eukaryota > Metazoa > Chordata > Actinopteri > Gobiiformes > Eleotridae > Bostrychus > Bostrychus sinensis. The sequence goes on along the minus strand of CM036244.1, from coordinate 33,128,570 downwards.
ATGGCTGACATTCTAACCTCATAAGATGTCTCTGGTGTCAGTCCAATGATGGTAATCTTTGTCAACTCTAAAATAAAAATATATAAAGGTCAGACAATAATTATGCGAAGCATAATACTCAGACCAGAGACAGAGAAAATACACAGTGTGACACAGCTAAAAAATGTAAACACAAGTCAAGCCATTACAGAAGTCCAAAAATATTCTTCAGTAAACAAACATGTAAACAGGTCTGCTCCATGTTGTGCTGTGCCTCACCGTCTGATGCATCGTACTCGATGTGGCTCCACTCCTGACCAGGCAAACGCAACTGGACTCTGTATTTGATAATGGCCACTCCTCCTGAAGAATCAGGCTTGTTGAACTCTACCACGGCTGTGCTGGAGGACGGCTCCACCTGCTGGATCTCTGGAGAGGACGGGACCTCTGCAACAAACAATAACACTGTAGAGAGCCAGTACAGGAATGTAAATTTGCCTGCTCCAGAGACAGACAAAGAAAGAAAAAATTGTGCCATGGTCAGCCAGTACAGTTTCTGATAACTACTGTGCACCACTGATGAACATGTACCAACATGTCACCAGCTCATGATGAAACTGTCAACAAGCCAACCACAGTCAGCCACCACTACTGTGCAAATCTTGGACCAATGAAGAACGTCTACAACCAACAAAATGTTATCTTTAATAATGAATATACACCCTCACGCAGCACCAGCCTGTGCGTATTTTCTGAATTTCATTGATTTAACTGTGACATGTGGTCCCTACAGATCCATGTGATCCAAAATATTCAAAGGTTGTGGCACTGATTACAGTTCATCTGAGGAGTGCTGCTGCCTTATTTATGACTTTTGAAATGGAAATTAAACCTTGAGCTAACTGTAGTGGAGGTGAAGAAGTTTGACATGTTATTATACAGACAAAGATTAGCTCTGTTAAAAGACTGCTATACAATGAGGGATCAGCCAAGCGGCAATCTCTGTAGGGACAGCCACTTCTGATAGCATGACAGGAGAGGACGAGTGAGTAATAACGCAGTGAGTGCAATGGTTTAATGTTTATTTTGCGGTTAAGCTGAGTGCATTGATCAGCGTTTGTCCTGCGTAACAGTATCGGCCTCCACTACGCTTTTGGGTTAGGGTTATGGAGGAGACCAATGCAGTATGGGCCTACTCTCTACTTTTTGTCTGGTGTCACTCTGAAAAGCCCGTGTGTGTTGCCATGGTGACATTGCTTAAAAAGTTGAATATTATGCAAAGTATTTAGATGACAATGAAGCTTTGAGGCCAGTGTCCTTTATATGTTACTTTCTTTTGCAGGCTAATAGTGCTCCAGAACTTAGAGATAGAATAGAACACTAGAACACCTGTCGGCTATTTTTAATTAGATCACAACCCAGCATGTTTAAAGTTAGTTTTTGTAACTCTTGCCAATATTTTAAAGAAAAAGCTCTACAGTGTATTTTTTTTACTGTGAATTATAGACCAAGAAAAATCAACATTTTGCATAACATTTAAGAAAATCCCCTGCAATATCAGGCATTTTAGCCCACAGCAATCACAAAAATTGCCTGCTATTGGAAGCTAATCACTGTCAGACAATTTGACAGTTGGTAGTACTTACGAACAGACTCGGTCTTAAAGGTGACCAGATCACTGCTCTCTCCTACTCCTTTACCGTTGATGGCTGACATTCTGACCTCATACAATGTCTCTGGTGTCAGTCCAGTGATGGTAAAGTTTTTCAACTCTGAAATAAAAATATATAAAAGGTCAGATAATAAGCATTCATCCATTTTCTTCCAGAGCCGGGTCGCGGGGGCAGCAGTCCAAGCAGAGACGCCCAGACTTCCCTCTCCACAGACACTTCTTCCAGCTCTACTGGGGGGACCCCAAGGCTTTCCCAGACCAGCCGAGAGACATAGTCCCTCCAGCGTGTTCTAGGTCTTCCCCAAGTCCCATGAGCCAGCTAAGCTAGATAGGACTCCTTCTTCAGCCTGACGGCATCCTTTACTTCCGGTGTCCACCACCAGGTGCAGGGTTGCCGCCACGACAGGAACCAGAGACCTTATGGCCACAGCTCTGAACAGCTGGATTGATAATAGAGGTGGAGAGCATGGTCCACTTGGACTCCATGTCTCCAGTCTCCCTCGGCATCTGGTTGAAGTTTTCCCAGAGGTGGTAGTTGAACACCCTTCTGACAAAGGGCTCAGCCAGACGTTCCCAACAGATCCTCACAATATGTTTGGGTCTGCCGAGTCTATCCGGTTTTCTCCTCTGCCAGTGGATCCAACTCACCACCAGGTGGTGATCAGTTGACAGTTCAGTTCCTCTCTTCGATGATCACTCGGGTGAGTGATCATCGACCTCTGGCCGAGGGTGTCCTGGTGCCACGTGCACTGATGGACATACTTGTGCTTGAACATGGTGTTCGTTATGGACAAGCTGTGGCTGGCATAGAAGTCCAAAAATAGGACACTGCTCGGGTTCAGATCGGGGTGGCCTTTCCTCCCAATCACGCCCCTCCGGGTGTCACTGTCATTGCCCACGTGGGCATTGAAGTCCCCCAGTAGAACAATGGAGTCCACAGTTGGAGCACCCCTCCCAGGGACTCCAAGATGGTTGGGTACTCTGCACTGCTGTTTGGCCCACAAGCCAAAACCACAGTGAGAGACCTGTCCCTGACCCGAAGGCACAGGACCGCGACCTTCTCATTCACCAGGTGAACTCCAACACATGGCGGCTGAGCAAAACCGTTATGCTTAGCAAAGGCTAAGCAAGTCCACACCAGACCGCCACCTCTCACCATGGGCAACTCCAGTGTGGTAGAGAGTCCAACCCCTCTCAAAAAGCTGGGTTTTAGAGCCCAAGCTGTGCGTGGAGGTGAGCCCGACTATCTCTAGCCGGTACCGCTCAACTTCCCGCATAAGCTCAGGCTCCTTCCCCATCAGTGAGGTGATATTCCATGTCCCAATGGCTAAATTCTGTGTCCATGGGTTGGGCTGCCGAGGCACCCGCCTTCAACTGCTGCCCAGGTCACACAGCACCGGCCTCTTGTGGTCCTTTCTGCGGGTGGTGGGCCTACAGGAAGGTGGTCCCATGTAGTCTTTTCGGGCTGGGCCCGGCCGGGTCCCATGGGAGAAGACCCAGCCACTAGGTGCTCGCATGCAAGCCCCAACCCCAGGCCTGGCTCCAGGGTGAGGCCCCAATCTGGGCGACGTAACAGACCTTGTTATATTAATCATCATAGTGGGCTTCTGAACCACTCTTATTCTGGCTCATCACCTAGGACCTGTTTGCCATGGGAGACCCTACCAGGGGCATTAAGCCCCAGACAACATAGCTCCTAGGATCACTTGAGCACTCAAACCCCTTCACCACGATAAGGTGGCAGTTCAAGGAGGGGCAGATAATTAGCATGGCAAGCATAATACCCAAAACAAACCAGAGACAGAGAAAAACACAGTGTGACACTGGTAAAAAACTCAAACACTTCAAGCCATTACAGAAGTCCAAAAATATTCTTCAGTAAACAAACATGTAACAGGTCTAGTCCATGTTGTGCTGTGCCTCACCGTCTGATGCATCGTACTCGATGTGGCTCCACTCCTGACCAGGCAAACGCAACTGGACTCTGTATTTGATAATGGCCACTCCTCCTGAAGAATCAGGCTTGTTGAACTCTACCACGGCTGTGCTGGAGGACGGCTCCACCTGCTGGATCTCTGGAGAGGACGGGACCTCTGCAACAAACAATAACACTGTAGAGAGCCAGTACAGGAATGTAAATTTGCCTGCTCCAGAGACAGACAAAGAAAGAAAAAATTGTGCCATGGTCAGCCAGTACAGTTTCTGATAACTACTGTGCACCACTGATGAACATGTACCAACATGTCACCAGCTCATGGTGAAACTGTCAACAAGCCAACCACAGTCAGCCACCACTACTGTGCAAATCTTGGACCAATGAAGAACGTCTACAACCAACAAAATATGATCTTTAATGCTTATGCTTAGAAAAGTATATAAAGGCATGCCAAGATTCGAAAGGTTGGAGGGATGTCAGGAGATTCTGCTTTTTGTGAGGGAACTCTGCTTTTTGCTGTTTTTTAGAATAGATGCTTTTTTCTGTAATTTAGTTTAGTAGTTCTTTAATAAACGTAGCTTCTGCTCCCCACAATGCTATGCATGTTGTATGTTGCTTCCTGTGATGGTTCACGAGAGTCCAACAGAGTCCCAGGTCCCCATTATACATGGTGGCATATTGCAAGTCTCTGCGGTGATTTCTGGTGCAGTAACATTAGTGAACTGACAAAAGACATTTTCGTGCAGTTTTTAGGTAAAAAATGACCAGGAAGTGGACAGCGTCAGATTGCCTGGTGTTAGCTATGTAAATATGTCATATTTACATGTTAAAACATATTTTATGTTAGATTTTGTTCAAATTAGCATAATTTTATATACTAATTGCTGTTATTGCCATGTTGGTTAGCTTTTATCACAGGCAGCCAATACACAGAATATAAAACATCAATTTAGTGTACTTGTTTGACCCTGTGCTTTATTCAAAATGTATCATGATACATCTTGTATTGTGACCCCTGTATTCGTGATACATATCATATCGTGAGTCTGTGAAGACTCTCACTCGTCCAGGGTAAATGCATCGCAACAAAAGTTAAAAAAGCAGTCATCTGGATTAGATTTTTCAAGTTGAAGATGTTTCACCTCTTATCCAAGGGGCTTTCTCAATTCTGAATTGAACTGGTAAGAGAGCTGGTTTATATTCTTCTAGGAAGGAGGAGTTTAGACCTGAAACTAAATTCTATTGGTCAATGTGACCATGAATAGCCTGAGTGGTTTCAGGTCATTAGAGGTCCTTTGTCCTCAGCTGGAGTGAGAGTCGTTAACCCTCCCCAGCCTGGGCAGCTCCTTCAGATGTAAATGACCTGAGTGAAACTGGTTGGTTTTGTTTGGGTTTCAGGAGACTGTTGTAGACAGAAGGAAGGTTGTATCTGAGACCACCATTTCTGTTTAAAGAAGGTTTATCTTTTTTGACAAAGATTGCTTCTTTCACTCCTCGCTCAAACCATCCTTTCTCTCTGACTAAGATCTGGACCTCACAGTCCTCAAAGGAGTGGTTTGTGGCCTTCAGGTGGAGGTGCACTGCAGATTCTGGTCCACTGGAGTTGGCCCTGCGATGTTGGTATAACCGTTTGTGCAGAGGTTGTTTGGTTTCTCCAATGTACTGTTCATTACAGTTCTCACTGCAGTGGATGGAGTACACAACATTGCTCTGTTTGTAACTGGGAATTTTGTCCTTGGGGTGAACCAGTTTTTGTCTGAGAGTATTAACAGGTTTGAAATAAACCGGGATGTTATGTTGGCTAAAAATCCTTTTAAGTTTCTCAGATAGGCCGGAGATGTACGGAATGACTACATTGCTCCTTTTTGGCTCTTGCTCCTGTTCTTTCCTGTCCTGTTTTCTTGTCATTCGGGATTTGGAGAAGGCCCAGTTGGGATATCCACAGGTTCTGAGGGCTTGGCGGACATGTAGCTCTTCTTTCCTCCTTCCCTCCGAGCTTGTGGGAACCTCTTGGGCTCTGTGCTGCAGTGTCCTGATCACACCGAGTTTGTGCTGTAGTGGGTGGTTTGAATCAAATAAGAGGTACTGGTCTGTGTGAGTGGGTTTCCTGTACACTTCCACATGGAGCCGCCTGTCTTCTCCAATGATAACTGCACAATCTAAGAAGGCTAGGCTGTTCTCTGTGGCATCCTCACGAGTGAACTTGATGTTCTGGTCTACAGCATTAATATGCCTTGTGAAAGCTTCCACTTCCTGGATTTTGATCTTCACCCAGGTGTCATCCACATATCTGAACCAGTGACTAGGAGTTGAACCTGGAAATGAGTCAAGAGCTCTCCTCTCAGCTTCCTCCATGTACAGATTAGCCACAATGGGGGAGACTGGGGAGCCCATAGCACAGCCGTGTTTTTGCCTGTAGAAGTTTCCTCTGAACTGGAAATATGTGGTGTTGAGACACACCTCCAGTAGTTGGCAGATGTGGTCCGGTGTCAGGTTTGTCCTCTCCTGCAGTTCTCCATCTTGAAGCAGTCTCATCCTCACAGCCGTTACTGCCTCTGTGGTGGGGATGCAGGTGAACGTGAGGTTGATGGAATACCCAGCCCTAGTGGCAACACAGAATGGACTTCCACATTGCTCATGGCCTTCTCATGAAGGAAGAAAGACTTGTGATACCACCACCCCTAATAGCAGATGTTCTACAGTGTCCACATGAATCAGGGAATTTCAAAATGCAGGACCAGAGCTCACAAGTCTATATGGTGGCCTGGCACCATAGGCCTCTGCACAGATAGGTCAAATGGTGGACAGGTGTGAAATGTGTAAAAAATATAGGACACAGAAGCACGAGCCACTGTTGCCCACTCCAGTCCCAGACTGCCTGTGGCAGAAGGTTGATATGGATCTGTTTGAGTGGTCAAAGAAACAATACCTTTTGATCATAGACTTTTTCTCAAGAAATATTGAGATAGCAGAGCTTAAACACACTTCTGCTGAGGTTACCATTAGTGCTCTCAAAAAGGCCTTTGCCAGACATGGAACTGCAGCGACTGTTGTTTCAGATAATGGGCCACAGTTTTCATTGGAGCTGTTCAAACAGTTTGCCAGGGAGTGCCAGTTCATGCACATCACGAGCAGCCCGTGTTACCTCCAAGCCAACAGAGAGGCTGAACGTGCAGTCTGCCCCATCAAGGACTTGTGGAAAAAGGACAATGACTACAGCAGAGCATTGCTGGCTTAAAGGGACACTCTGCTGGAGCACGGGTTCTCACCAGTTCAGCTACTAATGGGGAGAAACCTGTGTACCTCCCTACCCCCTTTACAAACACGTTGCACAATATAAAATCAACATTTGAAACCCCCAGTTAAACAGCCCCATCCGTTAATGACTATTCACTGAATGTACTAATTGCTCTAACACAGAAATAATTCTCACATGTTTTTGGTCCACAGCTGCACTTAGATTATCCAAACCTCAGTGCAGCTCAAAGGGCTTATTGCTCAGTGGGAAGTTGTTACCACTGACTATTTACAAAGGGCTCCGGTCCCCTCATGCTCTAATGAGTCCCAAACTATTTGCATATCAATTGAGGCTAATACAGCAGTGCTTTTAAACCGAGAGCCAAAGAGTCACTGTCGTTTTAAGTTTACAACCTCTTTCAAGTTAGACTGCTGCTTATTATTTTGTAGATGTGTGTTTTATCTTGTGTGGGACCTCTTATTAGCCCAGTGCCACACAGCCCAATTATGTTCAGATCTGGACTGGAGTTATTTGTGACCTAAATACATCTATGAATTTGTACTGTAACTTCAGCTTACAGAAATGGTGTGCCAGGATGATAGTCATTTGTTCCATGTCCACGTCCATATATGGCAGTTGGAGAGTGGGCTAAAGTTAGTTTCTTTGTGCAAACTCAAATTTGAACCTCGAAAATTTGACCCTATCTTGTAATGGTAAAGCTATTTAGAATGATATGGGGCTTCAAATGTCTTCCTACCTCTTACCTGCTTGAATAAGAATGAACTCCTTGGACTCAGAGCCCATCATGTTTGTGGCTGTGCAGTTGTAACTCCCAAAGTCATTCTGAGAGTCAGGGTTGATCTGTAAACAGGAAGAAAAAGGTTATTAGAATGAACAGAAAATGAGCTCTATATAGATATGTAGCCAACTTAGTTTAAATAATCATCTAAATGATCATCTAAATAATGTTTTATATTTCATATGAATGAACTATCACCTCTTATTAAGGTTTTGTGTATAACTTGCTCTGTTCTTATTTTATTTTATTTTATTTATTTTGATGACCACAAAGTAAGATTTCAAGATGGTCTTGGCACCATTTTTTTAAAATTATTTCTTTGATGAGCCTTGTTGTACTTTGTGACTGTAAAATGCACCTCACGCACCGAACAGTAAATGATACAGTTTGCACATTCAATCACTAAATTATTTTTAATTTTTCCTCCCTCCTACTGTCAAACTGAAGCAAAAGGCACTGTGTTTCTGCTATAGTTCTATAGTTCTGCAGCTGCTCTGTGGACTGTTTTCCCTTAAGAGTTAAAGAGAGGCATTTCCCGGCAGTTTTTCATTGATGCTCAGTTGCATCATTGCTTTAAAGCTATGTTTTTTGCTATAATATGTTTAACTATGTGGAAGAATTGGAGTTGCATTTAAAAGAACAAAGTGAGTTAAAAGCTGATATCAACGTTGGTCTAATGGCACTCACTGAGTTATTGACAGCAAAAATCCTACTGGAAAAGTGACTATTGTTGCACTGAAAATGATTCAAAGTGAAATGTGCATAAATATTAGGAATGTATTCACACAATGTTTAAGAAGGTGGAAACAACTGCAGAGTTGCTTCAGTCTGAAGCTAACCTGGACTGGGGAATGGGACAGGAGAACATTTTGGGTTGAGTTGTGACTGTGCATTCAAACAGACTCAGACCTCTAAGTAGCTGACAGTGGGTGTGTTGTAGATCTTCACGTTGCTTGTGTTGGCGTTAGGCAGCTGCAGTCCGTCTCTGAACCAGAGCATCTCGGCCGCAGGGTGAGCCTCCACCTCACAGCTAATGTTGGCTGGGTTGCCCTCCCACGTGTACACCGTGACCTGGCCCAGGATCTTCGGAGCATCTAGGACACAGAGGGCAGGCATTTATTGAAATGTTTACTCATGATTCACTGGGTTTACTTCAGGAACTGACTGAGAGAGAGAAAGTGACGATGGGCATTTTGACATGAAGGCGTAAAAACAGGTTTTAGTCTGGGCTCTATACACACAATCATATAGGCTAACACATACAGGTTTGTAGCAGTTTAAAGCGGTTCTGATGAATTAAATGAGCACATTTACTTGTTTTTATCTTAGGTAGGACAGTCTGACCATAGAACATTGGCAGCAGGTCACCATAGATCAGAATGTTCTCACTATCAGGTGTGGTCCAGTTGCTAACTATGCCATAACATGCCAACTTACCAACTTTCTAAAACTGAGAGAAGTATTGAGGGAAAAAGATATTAAGAGGAGGAACCGCTGGAGAAAGGCTGAAGAATTTTACTATTTACAATTACTTATATAATCATTACACAAATATTAATAAAGCACAGACTGATACTGTTGCAGTGTCATAATTATATTAAGACGTGTATGATGTAAATGGATTAGCTCAACAGAAATTCACTGTAAAGTTCTTAAACTTCTGCCACAGTCATTACAGTCTTCTTTTGCCTTTGTTATGGTTCTACAAATATTCAAGAACATTCCTCAGGGCTTAAACTAAAACACATTAATGTCTTTACTTATTATGATTATGAATGCAAGATTATTTTGACCAGAGGATTCACTGAGACATGCATTCTTAATCCTATAATAATAATAATAATAATAATAATAATAATAATAATAATAATAATAATAATAATAATAAATACATAAAGTTATCCAATAACATCTAAAATGTGGAACAAATGATCACAAGAGCCAAACTCCACTCCAGTCAAGAGTGTCCCAGGTGTTTTCTGTCCTCTGAGGGTCCTCTGTATTTTATGTCCACAGCAGGTTTGTCTTCAGGGCTGTGATGAGACAGAGATGCAGGTCTTACCATTGATCACGACCTTGATCATCCTGAAGTCAATCTCTCCTCTGGCGTTGACACGGGCCTCGCAGGTGTACATGCCCTCATCTATCTTCTTTATGCCCCGGATCAGGAGGTGCCCATTGTCCAGGACCTTGAACCGCACTGGAACAACAAGAAAATATTCACTTAATCAACAAAGTTCTCAAGAAAGTTTGACTTTTGTGTACAAAGCCCAGCAAACACAAGATAGCAACTCAATTTAACCAAGTATTATAAACGTGATCTGTCATGGTTTCTGATTCATAATGTTCTAATGTTTAGCCCACAGTCATACCCTGACATGCCAAACATATACTTTTGCTGCAAAGTAAAGTGGGTCAGGAATCCCTCTCCTTTAAAATATATTTCCACCCAAAATAATCTGATTGCATCAAGAGGTAGTTTAATCTGTGAAAATTTGTCCTTGTAATGTGCTATGGAAATGTTTAGTTATTGGTGTTCTGGATTCAGAAGTTGCTGGAAAATAGGGCAACAGTTACTAACTCTGTCCACAAGCAGTCATCAAGGCTAAGCTAGTTCTGTAATAAATTTATATATTATATAATTGATCATAATGTGTGAAAGATGTGAAAATGCATAAAAAAAAATAAATAAAAAAATCAGCTATCCCCAATGTGTTTTCAAATAATCTTCAAACCAAAAACACAAAAAAATATAACACACAGCCTTAACAGAATGAAATCAAATGAAAGCTTGGCTGTCTTTTCTGGTATGTTGTGGAATTAGCTAAAGATTGTTTTATATACTGTATATAATCTAGAGCTTTAGATTTTGTAAAAAAAAAAAAAAAAAAAAAAAGTATGGTAAAGTATAGTATACTAACTCCAACCACAAGGGCTAGGTACAGGAACAAATTAGTTGTAAATGACATTTTACCATTGTGGGATCTAAAAGCTTTGTGGCTCCGGTTAGGGTCTACAATATTTTTTCCAATGTGGCATGGATCTAAAGCCGGGTATACAGTGGAAAATTTTGGCCATCTCTGACAAAAGATTCCTAATCATGGGAAAAATGGTCTGCCATAGCTCAAAAACAGTGGCCATACATCTTATAGTGAGACGTAAACAAAGATCACAGTTACGCCAAATGTCCTGTCACAACCAGCCAGATACTGTGACCAGAGTGGGCACACAACGACTCAACATGGTTCGGGCAAAATTCAAACTGCTGACTCTCTGGTTAGTGGCCAAATGCTTAACTTACTGTGCCACTATCACCTTCAAGTACAAGTAAAAGTAGTCAACTAAGTTACCTGAGTAAAAGTGTTGAGTGTAAAATTGACTCAAGTACAGTGTTTTCACAAAAAGGCTAGTGGCTAAAAAGGCTACCCTCTTTGTCTTTGAGACCAAAGAATACTTTTACTCCTTATCGTATACTATCTTTATTCTAGGGACTATCTTCTGCTTATGTCACCTGACAGAGGTGAGGCAGGAGCCCGCCTAGCAGGGGGTGAATTGAGTTATCAGGACGGATCGGAGGAAGCAGCGGAGACATTGGCAGAGCTTTAATTCACTTTAACTCACCGTCTTTGGCGCTCTGGATCCTAGAGCCCTTATGCTTCCAGATTATGTTGGGAGGCGGCGAGCTGACCACATCACACACCAGGTCCGCGTCGTCGCCCTCGTTGAACTCCTGCGGACTGGGAGCGTTCTGGAAGGTGATCTTTTCTGCAGGGGGACAAATCACAGCAAATCATTCACATAGGTCACAACAGAGTCTGGGGTTTACTGTAGGTTCAGGCTGCATGTGGCTGCTGGTATTAGAAGTTTGTTGTTCTAATTCAGTTGATAGGCCCGATCTTCAACAGCTTTTTGCGCCTGTGTTCAGAATGTCTCTGCCAGGGCCTGCCGCCACCACCACAGGGAATGTCAGTCTACCATAAAGGGAAGACTGGTCTAAAAGCAAGTCCTATACTTTTAACAGTTATTTATTTTTAAGAGTTAGTGAGATTGGAAAAGGCGTGGTGGGGTCAGTGTACTATGGTGGAGAGCTCCGTCTCACAGCCAACATCAGCGGGCGCCAGAGATTGCAGGGAATCCACAGAGCTTTGTCTGTTCTGAGGTTGTGAAGTCATCAAGATTTAAAAAATCTACAAACCCAACTGGAAAAAATAAGGGAAGAGGAATAAAAACTATAACTGCTACAATGACTTATCTTGTACCCTGTGTCAGGCCCATAGTTCCTGGGGCAGACTTCAGCCATCCTCAAACCCAGACAGGAATAAGAGGAGGAAGAAGAAGAATGAATGAAATCTTGCATTCTCAATGTTGGGCAACACCTAGTGGATGAACAATTGTATTACTGTCCATTTCATAAAGATTTTCCAATGTCATGTCAGAATGTCTTTCTCAAACCAGTGCTCATGAGAAAGGTGCACATAAAACAAAAGAAGAACTTACGGTGGACATTGACTTGGACGGTGCTCTCGGCCTCTTGTCCCTTGTCTGCCTTGGCCACACACTTGTATATCCCAGCGTTGTCTACAGTGGCGTGGTAAATGGTGAGAGTGGACGTAGCATCATCGGTCCGGCTCACGGAGATGTCTGGGTTGTTTGGGAGGATCTTCTCTCCTTTGGGATCGTACCAGTTGATGTCTTTAGCATCTCCAACCACTGCAAAAAAAAAAAAAAAAAGAGCAAAATCACCTTTAGACACTTTGGACCTTCAATGGACTGTCACTTCTTAAAGACATTGCATTCTATCACCTAAGCTCAGAGTGAAGTGGATAAACTGTCATATTAGATCATTAAAAAAAAATAAAATAGGGAGACTGCAATAAACTAGTTTCATTACTGCGGCGGGATGCCAAATTCTTCAGAAATTCTTTCACAGTTTTGCAGAGAAATTATGCTTTTGAGAGATTTGGAGTGGTATGAAGACATAATTAAATTGGATGTCTTTCTTATTTTGTGGGATCTCCGTTGAAGCTTTATTACTTTGGAATGGGAAAAAAATGCATGCTGTTTTCAAAGAGACTAAGCTTAGTATTCCATACAATATATTTTTATGGACGATCTTACAATGGATTATTCATAAGTGGAGTCTGAGGGAATTGTACAGTAATGTCATGTAAGATGAATATTTCTTAGTGAACTGAAGTGGGTCAGGAGCCTTTCACATTTAAACCAAAACCTTACTATTTCTAAGCAAGATCCATGCTACCTGACCAAAAATAGTTATTTTATCCACAGTGGGGCAGGCTTTATGCAGTGCTCCTTTGTCTGATTTGTTGTATGTTTTTTAAATAGTGTTGGTACTGAAGCAGTTCTACATATGTTACTACAGCCCACACTAAATTCTCTTTGGTTTGTATGGCAGAAGTAGTTCAATCTGCATGTATTTGTTCTTCATGCTCTGAATTTATTTCAAATCAGAAAAAGACTAAGTCTTTCAGAAGATGAATTAGGTTGTCGAGGCAAGCTAATCAATTTCAGACACTCAATACTCTTATATAGTATTTTCAGGAAATTTGACTGTAGAAGATGGTGTTTTTACCTTCACAGAGGAGCAACTTGGAATGCCCCTCGTTGACATCCCCTTGTGTCGGAGTGATTTCCACCTGGAGGGCAGCTGCAGAGAGGAAGACAACAGAATACACATGAGCTGCCGGGGGAATGGTGACAGTGGGGCAAAGATCAACAAGGCACACCACAAAATCAAATTGCCTTCTCTAACCAAAAGTACACAGCCATTTCTCTGGAATACCCTCCATAAATGAAACCCTGGCCTGATATCTGTGTGTTCAGTAGAGGGTACAATGTTACTGTGGCAGGATAAGGTGACACATACTGAATTTATATTACAGCCATGCTGTTGCAAATTATCCCTCATCCTACCTACCTGTAGATAAAAGTCTGTAAAAACGCATCATGGTATAGCTCAGTTGGTGAAGTTCCGGCCCATTTACATGGCAACTACAGCCTGCCACAGAGTCGTGGGTCTGAGTCCTTCCTGGTTTTTAAGATATAAGAAAAATTATCAGCCAGTGGAGTAAGGAAATTGCACTTGAGAACATTTCTTACTCCAATGGCAGATAATTTTCCTTAAAATAAGAAAAAAATATCTTGAAACAAGTCCCAAAAACCTTAAAACAAGTCAAATAATGTAACCCAATAAGTAAAAAAATCCTAAAACTAATCAAAACTAGTTTAATCAAGATTATTATTTAGAATTCAAGTCATTTTCACTAATGTAGATATTCACTTTATGAAGTGTAGAGAAGTATTTTCCCAGTTGAAAAAGCACATAATATAATATTCTATCATTTACTAGAGAGTATATTCAAAGACAAATTCACTGAATTTAGTTATCTCAAAATGTTTACCAAAAATTGCTTTGCCTTAGCCAGGGGTGTCCAAACTTTTTCCAAAGAGGCCCAGATTTGAAAATGTGCAATAGTCCAAGGGCCAACAGTCCCACCGTATATTTTTAGGAACTGAAAGAACATAATATATATATAGGCCTGGGAGCTTGAGTAGCTTTGCTATTCCTAGGACTGCGCTCTTCTGGACTGAGATGTCTGATGTTTTTCTTGGGATCTGTTATAGCCAATCTTCCAGTTTGGGGGTTACTGCCCCAAGTGTTCTGATGAGATGTTAACCACAACGGCTTTCCTCTGCTGTTTGTCTGTTTGTGTTTGTTTGCAATGTCTGGTTGGTTCGCCATTACCATTTTGTTTTTGATGTCTGGATCTGGAAGTCCCATAGGATCTTAGCTCAGTCATTCTCTATCACCTTTGGAGGTGTCTCCCATCTTGACCTCGGGACTTCCAGACTGTACTCTGCACAGATGTTCCTGTACACTATACCAGCCACTTGGTTATGACGCTCCATGTATGCTTTCCCTGCCAGGATCTTACATCCTGCAGTTATGTGCTGGATTGTCTCAGGGGCCTCTTTGCGCAGTCTGCACCTGGGGTATTGTCTTGTATGGTAGATCTGGGCCTCTATTGCTCAGGTGCTCAAGGCCTGCTTCTGTGCAGCCATGATCAGTGCCTCTGTGCTGTCCTTCAGTCCAGCCCTTTCTAGCCATTGGTGTGGTTTCTGGATATCAGCCATTTCAGTTATCTGTTGGTGGTACATCCCATGTAGGGGCTTTTCCTCCCATGATGATTCCTCCAGCACCTCGTCCTCTGTTTTCCACTGCCTGAGACATTCACTGAGCACTTTGTCCGTTGAGGCCATCTTCCTGATGTATTCAAGGATCTTGGTCATCCTGGATAGTAGTTCTGACACTCACCGGTCCTCTGCCTCCTTCCTTGCGCTTAGTGTACAGTCTCAGGGTGCTGGATTTGGGGTGGAACCCTCTATGCATGGTCAGGAGCTTCTGTGTTTTCACATCTGTGGTCTGAATCTCTTCCTTTGGCCAACTTATTATTCCTGCAGGGTATCTGATGACTGGCAGGGCCCCGTTCCTGAGTCGGTAGCCATAGACAATCTTGGTGATTATTTGGCTGAGGGGGTTCAGACCTATGCAGAACAGCAGCAGGGACGGAGCATCTCCTTGGTATATGATAGACACTTGTGCAATTGCCTTGCAGTTGGCCTCAAGGGTGGTCTTCCACTGCCTCATTGAGTTTGCAATGAAGACTCTTAGAGTCATGTTGATGTTATACATCTCCAGGCATTCTATGATCCATGTGTGTGACATTGAGTCATTGGCTTTCTTGTAATCAATCCAGGTGGTGCACAGGTTAGTGTGTCTGGCTTTGCAGTCTGGAGCGACTGTTCTATCTACCAGCAGCTGGTGTTTAGCTCCTCTGCTTTTTTTTACCAATGCCCTTCTGTGCTGTGCTCATGTATTGATCCATGTGCCCACTTATCTTAGTTGCTATGATGCCTGACATGAGCTTCCATGTGGTGGGTAGACAGGTTATTGGCCGATAGTTGGATGGGTCTGTTCCCTTCAGAGGATCCTTCTGGATCAGGACTGTGTGGCCTTCAGTTAGCCATTCAGGGTGGGTCCCATCCTTTAGCAGCTGGTTCATGTCTGCTGCCAGGCGCTCATGGAGTGTAGTTAGCTTTTTCAGCCAGTAGGTGTGGATCATGTCAGGCCCTGGTGCTGTCCAGTTTCTTTCTTGTATGTCTGCTACTGTGATGGTCACTGGTTCTTGTTCAGGGAGGTTGCTGTGGTCTGCTCTTAGATCCATCAGCCACTGTGCACCGTTGTTGTGTGATGCCGCCTTCTCCTATATGCCTTTCCAGTATTGTTCAGTCTCCAGCCTTGGTGGGTCTGCTCTGTTGTTATTACCTTGCCACTGAGAGTACACTTTAGCTGGTTAAGTTGAGAATAGCTGGTTTATTTGCCTTGCTTCAATTTATCTCATGTACCTCTTTAGGTGGGTGGCCATGGCTTGGAGTCTTTGTTTGGCAGTTTCCAGTGCTTCAGGTATGGACATCTGGCTGTACCTCTTGGGTACTTTTTTCATTGCACCTTTCTGGAGCTCTGACAGTTGGCTCACTTCTCTCCGAGTTGCCTTGATTTTAGCCTCCAACCTTCTTTTCCATGGTGGATATGGATCTTTATGGTTGCTCTTTGGTCGTTAGCCAAGCTCCTCAAGGATCACTGCTGCTGAAGTGTATATCAGCTCATTGGTTTCAGTGATGGTCATAGTAGTACCGTTCTCAAAGCTGCATTTACATCTTCAAGGAGACTTTCTGATGGTACTTCACTCAGCCTCTGTAACTGGTGTCGGGGTTGCCTGGTGTTCATTTTAGCCATGACCTTCTCTCTCAGGTCAGATGCTGCCTCGCTCAGCTATTGGGGCTTTGTACCCAATCTCTGGATGGAGAGTTGGTGTTAACTCCCCTCTGACCTTGCATCCTGGCTCCCCCTTGTTGTAGCATTTGTGTTGTACCTCATCAATCTCAAGTTGTGAAAGCAGGTGTGTTGTGGATGTTGGAATGCTGAGCTACAAGTTGTTTAGCAGTGAGTGTTAATTGCCATATTTCCCACATTCTCTGCATGTAACCCCTCTGACTAGGGTTACTGGAGTAGTAGCATTCCAACAGAGCCTTTTTCTCGCATCTCTGAAGTTCCGTCTTGGTCCAGTAGCCCACTTTTCATCAAGGTGCTGGGTTGAGCATATTATTGTTGGCCAGACAGCAAGGCCAGCAGAGAATTTATGAAGCAATCCTTCACCCTACAGTCTCTGAATATACTTAAAAAAGACGTCTGGTTTAACTCAAGCACATTGAGCCCTATTCTTCAGAATTGGACTGCTCTGATTTTGCAGATTTGTGCTGCCAGAAGTGGTCTGTTAAGTATCAAAATCACAGTTTCACTTTAGCCACCTTAACTTTAAGTGTTCACTGCTGTTTCTGCTCATTGTCATCTCTACATATGTTTATGTTCTAGCCATGAGTCTCACTGATCAAAGCTACTGCGAAACTGTGTTGTGTGTATAATGATGCCGTCCGCTCTCTTGTGTCTCAGGCGGTAAAGTTTGTGTTTAGGCCTGACTAGTGAGGACTGGGGGGTGAATGTCTTTGAGTATGGACTGGGCTTTCTTCTTGCAGCTCTGCGTGTAGAGTGTGATCATGGATGGAAGGGTTGTCCCTATGATCCTCTCTGCAGTTTTTGTAACTCTTTGGAGAGCCTTAGCTCTCTGCCTGGCATTTCCAAACCACACCATGCCATTTGTAAGGATTATAGCCAATAACGTATGATCTGCCAATAATGTAATACTTTTGTCCATTTTGAATGTAACAAAGCCAATAACGTAAGATTTTTGTCAATTATAAATGAAATAAAGCATTGTAATCATTTTGTCCATTCAGACTGTGTTGATCCAGAGGCAATGTCTTTGTTGTAAGTAAAACCATCGCATCAGGGCCTTGTACCATGTATCTGGATTAGAAGGTTAGCGAAGTAAACAGATTGGGCAATTTCCCACATATAACTTTTTCTATGGCACTTTTTCTATGGCATATGATGTTTGTTTACTGTGTACAAACTCTTCATATTGCACCTTTAAGTTTGAACTTGCATCCATGGAACACCACAGTATCTGTTCTTATTTCTACTGCGCATCATCACCACAGGTACAGGCAGATATGTGCCATATATAAGTTACTTTAGTCCCATCTTAAACTGGCAATAGGAATGTTGGCTTTAATTTATAAAACTGTAAATACTGAAATGTTGTATTGTAAGTACATGTTTGAAATACACTAGGGGTCATGTGCACCTTTCATTCTATAGAATTAGGTGATATCTTAGTTATTTGTTTTTTTTTTATGTCTGAATTTTACATTGCATATTCTATACTGCACCTTTAAGTTTAAACTTGTCCTCATACAGCAGTTATCACTAGAGCACTGTGCTAAAATAAGATACAACTGTTCCACACTATAACTAATATGTGCAGTGCTTATATTTTTTGCATAGATTCTGCAAAATATCTATGATTCCATATTGTAGACCTAGTGTGGACTTGTCTTTGGGCCTATACTGTATTTGGGCGAATGGGGCCACATGAGGGCCACATATAGCTTGTATATACATCATGTAAAGGGGGACCAGACATCCCTATTTAACCGGGACAGTCCCAGTTTTAGGCTCCTTGTTCCATGTCCCAAGACATATCTGTAAAAACCTTCATATGTCCCTGTTTTCAACAAACCATGTCCCAGTTGTCCCTATTTTAACAAATAGAAAAGCAAAGTAAACTAAGCAAAGTAAACTAAAACCACATTTGTCTAAATATATTCATAATTTCATTAATAAATTTCCATTAAAATTCAAAACCTAAGCCCTAGTGTTGTGTACTTGGATTTTGTATGGATTTTTGAAGCTTTTGTCACTTGGTGAGCTCAAATGCAGAGTGATGAGTGAAAAAAAAATGTTTCCCAGTTTTTGGGTCTAAAAATCTGGTCACCCTAATCATGTGGCTTTTCTGGCCTGCCCTGACTTAGCAAGCCAAGCAAAAAAGTCAAAGTCTTGCAATTTCTAAGATTTTTTTCACAATATTTGCATACCCTGCCTTTATGGATAAATTCAGTGTTCTATATCCTCTTTTAATAGAACATGTAGTTGTTTTTCTCAGACTGAGAGGCACCGCACTTGATCCTTCAACGTCTTGTGCCACAGTCAAATTATGTGATGTGTGGGGCTCAGACTGACAGCACAGCACGAGGACTGTCGAGGCGCACCACAATTGTAATGAGCAAAAACACTATGCGTAACTTGCCATTTATAGTCTTGCAATGCGTCCAACGCTCTCAGATCAAGCCTACGCACTCGCACCGTCTCAAAAACAACACTGTCGGTGGGTGCCACGACTCCACTCTTCAGCAAAAGCGCGCTCAGACTCTTCAAACTGCCAGTGGTGGAAGAAGTACTCAATTTCTTTACTTAAGTAAAAGTACAGATAAAAAAGCAACTATTTACTCAAGTAAAAGTATCACCTTAAAATGTCTTCTTTATTTATTTAAGTAAAAGTATAAAAGTACTTCCTTTCAAATGTAGTTGCATGTAAAAAAGTAAAAGTATTTTGCAAAGACTCGACAACTCAATCTGTTAAATGTGAGGTATTTTCTTAAAAATAGGTGAGGTCTTCTGTCTTTATTATTCTTATGTTTCTGAAGGATTACTAGTTTACTGCATATTTTATATTTAAGTACTGTGTGTCTACAATGAGGGCACGACAAAAACACATGATTTTAAACCAAAACTCAAAATACTTTGTACTTCAAACCAACTCATAAATGTAGTAGAGTAAAAAGTACAGATGCTTGCTCTAAACTGTAGTGAAGTAAAAGTAAAACTTGTAAAATGTACTCACGTAAAGTACAGATTCATGAAAAATGTACTTAAGTAAAGTAAGTACTAGGAACATCCCTCCGATAATAGCTTTACGCATAGCTTTACGCAGCGCAACGAGTGTGTTAACAAAACTTTTTTTTCTCTCCCTTCGTGCGTAACGTGCCAAAAGACAGCGGAGCGCCTTACCTGCACAGCCCAGCCACAGCAGCCCCCAGACGAGGTCCAGCGTTTGCAGCATCGTCACCGGTAGTGTCCTTGGAGTTTTTGGGGTTTTATTTTTGTTGTTGTTTACTTTTTTTGGTGTGTGTTAATAAAAAAAAAGCGAGGATGAGAACGGTCCGGGAGTGTTTCAGCCAAATAGGGAAGAAGAAGAAGAAGAAGAAGAAGAAGAAGAAGAAGAAGAAGAAGAAGAAGAAGCGGTTGAGTTATTTGTCGCGACCCGTGTTCGCAGCACAATGAGTGACAAGTAGCAGCAGCAGCAGCAGCAGCAGTAGCGGCCGTAGCACACGCACATGCACTGAGGAGAATTACTCCGCCCGGTAGACGCACACACAGAGGCTGGGAGAGAGAGAGAGGGAGAGAGGAGAGAGAGAGAGGGGTGGGGTTTAGACAATCACATTATTGTTTATGTTCAGGTGGCACTACAGTACCACATCTTTTTTTAATTATTGATGAATTTATTATTATTATTATTATTATTATTATTATTATTATTATTATTATTATTATTATTATTTATTTATTTATTTATTTATTTATTTATTTATTTATTTATTTGGCCCTATACTTTTTAATCTGCCGAATCTGTCCACCCTCAATGATGGTGCAGATTTTGGATGTGTTAATTGGAGACCGTGTGGGCCATAACTCTTGCCCCCTGCTGGATCATCCGGTTACTACATGTGTCATAGCACAGTTAAAACATCTCATATTGTAACAGTTAACTACTTTGCTTTCTCCAGGTTTTGAGATATTTAAATGTAAACTAACATAGTAATTTCCTCTTTTTGAAACTCTGATATGATTTGTGAACTGTGGTCAAAAGTCTTTTCTATAATTTGTCACATCAACAATGAAAATGTTTAATACAGGATATTGTTAATGGTATATCTTGGTGCTAGGGGTATTTTATAGAAAATAGACTTTTATGAAAGACTATTAACTTTTTTGCATTACTTTTCAAAAGATCCAGGTCTGATAGCCGTGTCTACAGCCAATGCTTATATTACTGAGGGTAATATAAGCATTGGGTCTCTCTGGGTACTCTGGCTTCCTACCACCGTCCAAAGACATTCATGTGTTTGATGAGTTAAATTGACCCCAATATATGAATGTTTGTGTGAATGTCAGTCTGTTTGTGTATGTAACTGACCTCTGCCCAGAGTGTACACTGCCTAAAGCCAACAGTTACTGGGATGTAAGGGGAATAAACATAAATAAGGAGATGAATGAACATTATATTCAGAGAATGATCATTAATTTCACCTTCTCTCAACCAACAAAACATAATAAAATATGCAGATAAAGAATAAAGTGTGACCCATTTGCTTTAAAGGATATGTTACTATTTAATGTAACATTGAGCCAAGGCTGCATCAACAACTACACTGTACTATACTGGGTCAGAGTCTGTTTTTTTTTCTTTTTTTTCTGTACAATAAATATGTGTCATGGCTGTAGGAGTACAGGAGAGCTAGGAATATACTGAAACTACAATTTTCCCACTAATCCAAAATTGTAGGCCTGTATAAGTCTGTTGCTGCAACGCTACCCCACGTACAAGCCCAGGGATCAAAATATAAAACATAAATTTAGCCCACACTAAAATAAGGCTCATGGATTGAATGGACAGAGACGGAACTTAGGAAAAATACAGTTTTTATTTATCCTTTGTTTGAGTACAAATATGAGTTTTAATTATGATTTCCAATTTAAAATATAGAGTAAAAAAAAAGTGAGAAAAAAAATATATTTTCACTAAAATAAAAATAAACCACACTAATTAAAGCACCGACAGCAGCACCACAGTATTTCTTAAAGTGAAATGTCAATTAAAACTCCCTCCTGGTGATGTAGATGCCTTTGTGCAACGCTGTAGTGGATCATAGCCTAGTGTTCATCTGAACATAAACAATAGTGTGTTAGTTCCAATACCACGTAAATGAATGAACGGGACTGTCTCATGCTACTCACTGGCGTTGCACACGCCTATATACACTGAAATCTTCAGGCTTTAGGCTTTCAAACAGGTGACTTCAAAGTGTAGGTAAAGCTCAAACACAGTACCCACACCCATGGCTCTGCTCCCAGACTGCGGGTGATGTCAGAGGTGACAAAGAGGTCAGGCCAGGTGAGAGACCCTCCTCTTATAAACTATAATCTCATGTGATTGGCTAGTAAGCAGATGGGTGGGCGTACTACACTGAAAAAAATGATTGGAGCAGGTTGCTGAATTTACATAATAAACTCCTGTAGGAATAACATGACTGAGTCATGTTTCTGTGGTATATATTGACAGTTTGTTGGATTGACATGATTAAATCATGGACATGGGTTGCACACAATGTAATTATGTTTGATCTAAACAATTCAAAAATGTAGTTTTAACAAAATTGTTTTGTGTTAAACAAACATGATTTTTTCATGTTTACCAAGTTAGAATGTTTTTTTCCTCATTATCATTATACCTGACTTGTGTTCTGCTTCATTCTCATTTGGTTAAGTAACCCTGTATTCTCTGGCACTGCCACTCTGAGGTCTCAAAATGTTTAGTTCTATGAGTTCTGGCTTCTCCCATGAACCCTGCCCACTCCAGGAAGCACTGACCAATCAACAAGCCCTCTACATCCAGTCTGCTCTCATTCATTTAAAATGGTGTACAGCTCTGATTGCTCACAGCTATTTTTAATTTTGTTGTAAAACAGCATTATACAAAAGTCTGTTCACCTGTTTCTTTGTGGCATCAGTAGAGTACTTATTAAAAACATTTTCTTTCTGTCGGCTCATGTTTTTAAAGGTTATTAAACATGCAATGCTGTTCTAGAGATGACTCAGATCGGTTTAAAATACAAATAAAAGCATAATATAGCCAGTTTGAGGTAAGTTTTTCACATATGACTTATAATTTTGGCAAAGCTACATTAACAACAGCATCAGTTGATTCAGTGTGTTTATTTTATATATTGATAACCATAAAACAAAAACAAAGCTACATTCAAAACATAATTAAATCATAAGCACAAAGAAGAAGCAGGAGTCTCATTAGTGCAGTTCTGTCATAAATAATACAGCCTCTACTGAGTTTGTCAAAGTCACCTATAACTACAAGGCCGTTTAGACGATGACGTATTTTGCCGAATCCGCAAAGGTTTGATTGTGGTTTGGCCTTTCATTTACACAAGGATGGGGTTTTTGTTTTTTGGAATTCACAATCTTTTAAAAACGCTGGAGGAGGTGTTTTGGTCTCACAGCAGGGAGCCACTTGTAGCCGCTCTGCTCCTGTGTAAACTGTGAAAACACCCCACTCACCGTTGTGGTGTAAACAGGCCCTAACATAGCCTAAGTATACTGTTACATTATCAGTATACTGAATATTACTTCATTTTACTATTTAGAAAAAAATTGTATTCATAATACAAATACACTTTTAGAAGCGTGTAGGAGTATTGGACCACTGCTGAAATTCTAAAAAAATGGACATTCCTTTAGGAGACGAGAAGTCTGCTCTTACCCACCAAGGACGCAAAACAAAGACATATATCTGTCCTATACGAACTGCAGACCAATAAATATGCCAGAAGAGGTCTCCTCTCTTCTCTGATAAGAACCAGAGACCTGGCACAAACGGCACCACAACCAGATAATTAATCTACACCTTTGTCCATCCCATCAAAGTTATGCGTATTAAAAGACTTTATATGCATTAACATGTTACTTTACAGGAAAATGTCATAGCTATGTTTTGTGCAAACTGTTAAATGTAACATGTTTTTAAAGGTACGTAAATTGAAGTGGAGTAAGACACATTTCTTTTTATGAAATTTACTTAGGTAATTCGAATCCTCTCCATTATCAGTTCAGAGACTCAAGAGAGGCACCCCCCCTTTTCAGTCTTATCTTGGGGAGCGGTCCGCATTCCACATTCCTTGTCTTGTCTTAGTCTTGGTCTAGTCTTTGTCTCGTCTCGTCTCTCCTTCGTCTTCTAAGTCTAATTTTTCTTTTTTTCACACCACGAACCGCTGTTTGGAGCCGGGAACACCAGCCCTGCTACACCTCGCGGCTCTAAAGGACAAGGACCAACATCCGAGCCCCTGGCTGAAACCGGAGGCTGGCTGTTGTCACCGCCTTCCCCTCCTGCTCCGAAGTACGGTAGACCAGTGTTGTGTATGTGACAGAGTTGGCGTTAATAGTCTCAGAGTCTGTTCCCTTATTCCTGAATTTCCAATAATTTAATAAGTCAATTTATAACTTACTCCATTGCAATTCATCATTAGTTAATCAGTAATTCTGCAAAACGGTTCTGTTCAAAATTACATTCCTTTCAATATTTACCTGTGCCTCAACATACTATTCTGCCTTATTGTGTAAATAAACGTTATACTTAATCTAAATTAAGTTGAGTTTGGTGATCTTTATCTATTAAACTGAGTCAATCCTGGTCAGTCCTTCCCTCTTAAGACATTAGTTTAGGTGTTTTAATCTGCACGTTAGCGCAAGGCTAACTGGTACCAATGCGGAGTTATTACTCTTAACCTTTGTCTTAGTTCAGTGTATATATTTTATATATGTACGCTACAAGTGATTGTCCAAAGCTGTTTTGTGCTAAGCGTGTACTTATTAAATTGTGTAATAGTAAAGCCTGATAAATGGTATGTTGTTACAATTAAATCTTTTTTATTTATTTTTTTCCACAGATGATTCCTATCACAGTTTACTATAAGGTGATATGCATAATTTTTCAGATAAAGAAACAATGTACACTGTCAATCAGACTTATACAGCATACTGTGCAGTGGACAATACATAAAGTTTCACATCTCTTCAATGAAGTCGTCTGCAAAGTTGATCATGTGTCTCAGGGCAGTGAGGATGAGTGCGTCCATGTCTGGATCATTCTGCATTGTGCCATCGCAGTAGTTCTTCACAGCCATGATGCAGTTCAGGGGGATCCCCATCTACACATGTGTCATCTACACAGAAACAAGCAAATGGACAAACTTTAAATATTATTCTTTATATTTTATTCATAGCAGCGACTCATATGATGTGGCCAGACAAACTATTTTCCTATTCTAAACAAATAAGTTTGGTATCCCTTCGCTTGAGTTTTATTTCTATGGGTGGAACAATCACAAACAGAGTAGCAAGTCAGAGAAATGAAGGGTGGGATGTAAACAGTGGCCCCATGACCTGTGTTCAAAACAAACATGGTGCTCATTAAGGATTTTTGCTGGTTTTCCCATAAAACACCAGGAAAACACAGATACCACTGTATTATTATAACTCTGCACTTATTTCTGAATGGGGACAGCAGTCAGTTGTACAAAGACCTGTGGAAAAAGTGGGTTTGTTTGAATGTGGTTGTTTCTTCGGACGTCAATGGGACTTTACTGTTGTTAAAATGGTAACAAGACAAAGAAAATTCACAGATGAATCAACAGCAGAATCAGCAGCTGACAGTGTGCCATCTTGTTTTTTGCTGATAGGAGATTATCTTCCGTGCTACACATAAACTGTTCTAGGTCTGCGTCATCCGAGTTGATTGGAAGCAGCTCCCCATGACTGAGAAATCAGACTGTCCAGCTTTCAAAGAGAAAGTAGGTGGGGCTTGTTGGCCAGGCTACCAGAGCTGGGGTCAGCTCAAGGGTTCTGCCTGTTAAAAGGCAGTTTTATCACTTGTGATTTGGCAACAAGAGCACATGTTGCTTTCAACAAACCTTAAACCTAACCTGTCTACCTGACTAAATGTTTAAATATTAAAAGTGACATAGTATAATGACACTTTCTACTTCTCTCAACCCAGCACATGAATGATCAGTTGGTTGCCATTTTACAAAATCATTTTGGTTGCAGTATTTGTAATTTTTTTTTTTTTTTTTTAGATGGTCTGGTCTGCCTACCGATGTGTGAAAAAGCACATCTTATGTTCTTTACAAACACAAAAAAGTTTCTTATATGATAGACAGTATTCCATCAAAGTAGCAGTTTACAACCAAAATCTTACAATCAAGCCTCAATGAAAAACTGCACTGTATATATATATATATATATATATATATATATATATATATATATGTATATATAGTAGAATGTAGAACTTGTGGTAAAGCAAATCGACACAACATTTACATTGAAACGACCATAAAAGCTATAAAAAGCTAAGCTGTAAAAATAAAAAATCATAAAAGAAAGAAAAGAAAGTGAAAGTGGATTTCTGATAAAGCATGTGATTTTTGACCATTAACCTCAGCTGTGACATTTACACAATACATTACATTTCTTTATGTAATTTTCTTGCTGTTTATGTTAATTTATTACATTTTATTTTCTTTCTGTTTTCTATTATTGTAGTGTTTTTTGTTGTGCCATTTTAGTGGGAAGTATGTATTTATATTTTCTTGAATTACCTAAACATAGTAAAAATGATGTCAAATATGTCATCTAGGCTTTATTATTAACACTATGTTGCAGACTCCAAATGGATGTTTACATTGGAGGTTGTGTTGAGTTAATGCTGCAGGAGAAAATTAGAAAATAGGGCTGCACGATACGGGAAAAACATGCACTATAACACTATTTTTTGTAATGTTTTAAAATAACGCCTACTTTTCTGACACAGTAAGTTAAATTCACTTTAAAAAAAATGAATGTCCATGTATTCACAAGTCAAAACAGCGTCACAATCAAAACTTAACACAGACAATTTAAACCGGGCTAAATTGTAATTAAATTAAGAAAATTACCAATAAAACCGTATTTTTAAACATTTTTATTTAGTCGCAACACATTTTAATTTAAGGTTCTGGTGGGAAAATGATTATTCAGTGTAAATCTCTGTCAGATGGAAGACCATAAACTTGTGATATATTTGCTGATATTGTGAAAATTTGGCGATATATTGTGCAGCCCTATTAGTGTATTTTTAGGGATGGTTATGTCTGTGTTCAGAGAATCAATAAAAAAAATTTAAAAAAAAATCATGAATAGAAATACAGGGGAAGTAAAGTCTCAAAAGTGGACAGAAATGTAGTCTATAGCTTTACACAAGGCTCACATAGTCAACAGTGTTTATGTAGACATTTAAATATGCATTAAGCAGATTTATTTAATATGTGGACATAAATTAATCTAATTATACAAACTTGGGCTGACTGTAGAGAGCTGAGCCCTGCCAACCAGATGGATCAACTTAATTTTTCTTCTTCAGTAAGGTCTTGGGTTCAATTCCTATTCAGGTAAGCTCTTTCTGTGCATTTTTCCCCATACATCCATAAACCTCAATCATGCACAACAGCATCCTGCAGCATTGAAAAAATAGGTCAGAGAACTAATTTCCTAAAAAAGACTACCTTATAGGTGCCATATTATTATGTTGTTTTTTCCCCAGGCTTTTTAAAATAGTTTTGGACACCTTTGCATTAGTTTTTTTCACATTTTATAACTTAAAATAATGTATATATATGGAAAAGGGCTTACTTTTAGCTGCGTATTTTCCATCCATGAGAAGGGGACAACATGCACAAACAAACAAAATACAACTCTAGGCATGTTTTTGAGGTGCAGACGACATTATAACATGGTTAAAAGCTAAAGCTAAAAGCGTTTTGTTTGTTTGTTGGTTTGTTTGTTTGTTTGTTTTTGTCTTTTTTCAGTTTATTTAAGTTGACACTGAGAAATTAAACGTGACTGAATATATTCATATCTCGACCTTGCACCTTAGATAACACCTTTTTTTGGTGATAGTTAAAGTAAAACAGATCATGGGTTTGCACAAAAGAATGTTTACAGCTTAATATCCAGTCATAAAAGAATTGTGTGACTCTGAGGTTCAGGGTACAGCAGACAGAATATTCTCTTTCACTTTATCTGAGCTCAGACCAGCTCTGTGTTTCTACACTCACACTGGTGATACTCCAGATTAAGATGGGTCAAGGAAATGGATCAGAGAAGGCACCCAACAGTAAGTTCTGTTTCTAAATATTTTATTTCACACAAATTAAAACCATTTAGCTAATTGTTATTAATGTTCTACAAGTCTTTTTTTGCTGCTACTCTGTTTTATGCAGCTGTGTGTTGGGGCAATAACATTTCAGTCAGGAATTGTAAAAAACTTGACGAGCTGGTTAAGAGGGCGGGCTCTGTGGTTGGTCAGTGTATGAGGGGTATGAGGACAAAAACACAAACCATCTATCTATCTATCTATCTATCTATCTGTCTGTCTGTCTGTCTGTCTGTCTGTCTGTCTGTCTGTCTGTCTGTCTGTCTGTCTGTCTGTCTGTCTGTCTGTCTGTCTGTCTGTCTGTCTGTCATATTATCAGTAAAATCATTTTGAATGTGTAAAGTGCAGAGTGGTTAGTGGTCTTCTCACCATTCAAAACATGAAAAGAATTTTCCATGACTTTTCCAAAGCTTTTGATTAAATTTCCAAGACCTAAAAAAATACTTACACATGTTTAAATAGTATTCAAAATGTCTGTATAAAGTACTATAATCAGCGATATCCGCTGATATAAAACAGTACTATTTTTACTGTGTGCTGGAATAAGACCTGTTTACTTGCAAATGATGGCCTTCTGTTAGTTGTCCAGCAGAGGGCGCTGGCGCCAACTCAGAATGTTTCCCAACAGTTTGGCTCTTACTCTGCAGGTCACCGGAAACTGCCCAAATCAGCTCCTCATGGCTTGAAAACCTCAGAGGCAATAAAAATATTTTCCTAATTTCTTTGCCATAAAACCTCATAGAACAAAAAATCAAAATGCATTTTGTAGCTCTCCCCATGCTCTACTTGCACAATAAGTTTGAAAATTTGAGTTAAACAAATTTAGTTAAAGCTAAATAAAATAAATAAATAAATATATAATAATACTCCCCACATAATGCCCACTACAACCTCAATAACAATCACCATAAAGAAAAATAAGCAGCTTTCTACAATATTTTAAAAATAAGTTTAGTTTAATAAAGTGGCCTGGGGTGTACACGCCATATTCATGTAAACAAGAGCAAGAAGAAAAATGCTTTAAAATATGTTTTCCTAATGTATAATGTATCAGCCGATGTATCAGATATCACTATTTTTTTGTTACTTAATATTGGTATCGGCCTCAAAAAATTCATACAGGCTGGGCTTTAATAATCATCTATGCTGTTTTAAAGCATTTCCAAAACCAAAAGCCAGAGACCAGCAAAAGAAATATTTAGTTCTAATATTCTGACAAAAAAATAGATATAAGTCACTTGAGATGTATGAGAACAAGAAGAGGCCAAGAAGGCAGCGTTTCTACTGAACACTTATATTTACTGTATTCTAGGTGGGCAGGTTTAACTAGGAGTAGCCACATGTTACTCAGACTGTTTACATTTCCAAAACTTTACACTAAAATATAAAATTCCAAAACTTTTCCAGTACCTGGAAATTGCATTTTAAAATTCCATGACTTTCCCAGGTTTTATATGATTGTACGAACCCTGATATACAATATATGTGACCAGCTTCCTCCCACCGCCTGCAGACATACATGTGTTCAATCAAATTACTGGAAGAAATATTATAAATCGCTATTTTAAAACTCCCAATATACAAATGAAATATAAAGATGTGACTTCTGAATGTGGGAGATGTGGAGAACAAAAGGCAGACCACAGTCATGTGTTCTGGTCCTGCAAAATCATAAATTGATTTTGGCAAGAGTCCATAGCAGAATTAACAAAGATGTTTATTGTGACAATTGACTGTGACCCACTTTTATTGGGAAAAGTTCCAGATAACAATAAAGAGAAATTCCCATTTGTTTTTATGAACACGAAAAGCAATTATTAAACAAATTACAAAGAACAAGATGACCTCGTTATTTCAGAAGAGAGAAAATCAAAGTATAACATATATAAAATGGAAAATATCACTATAAAAAAGATTAAAACTATGCCCTCACTTAAAAAATATTTGAGTGTGCAGTATAATGTACAGGGGTATAAAACGTGGCAAGTGAAATGAGGCGACTACTCTGGCCTTTGTTCACAGCATACCCCGTTTAAGGCCCAAAGTTACTGGGACAGGCTCCAGGTGTCCTCCTCAAATCTTTAGCTGCTCCCCCCTCAATGTTCTCAGTTTATCTTTTGTCTTGACACCAGATATGTTTGTTTGTCTGTTTGTGATTTTATGCGTTTCTTCTCACAGATGAAACGTCCAAGTCTTCAGGACACAACTCTTCACGACACAAAGTAAGCCTATTTACGAATGTACAAATAAATAAGTACATTCTGAAAAGGATTTGGAGAAATGTAGTGAGGTTTGTGCAAATGAACTATTCGAGTATTGTTTCAGGAAATAAGCTCAGCTGAACTGTTGCAGATGCTGAGGACTGTGACTTCAGAAGAGTGTTCTGAGTGTAAGGATTTCAGCTTTTTGCCAATTGATGTATTATAGAAATCCCTTCTCTGCCATGTTCTCAAGTCCACTCAGGGTAATGCATCATAAATATCCCATGCCCACTTGGTACCCACACTGTCTAAAGAAAGTCTGTAGTTTAATTCATATGTTTTTCTTTTGCAGCTGCTCAGAAACTCATGGCACATTTGCCTGATGAAAAACTGAAAGATCTTTTAATGGATTTCCTTATGTCTTTAGTGAAGCATTTAGAGCAACCACATCAGGCCCAAGGTAAGTTGCTTGAAGGTTTTTGGATATAGCATTAGGTTGGTCAATACGGACACGGTGAATGAGACTTGAGAGCCCTGCTAGTGTCAACCTGGAGATGGTGTAATCTTATATATTTTGAATTATATTTACAGTGCTGACGACTTTTGAACACGTAAGGGTCCACAGCGTTTGACAAGCTGCCATCCCCACAACTACAGCTACAACTACAACTACAACTACAACTACAACCAGCTCAGAGGGAGAAGCCTCATGGAGCAGCACCAGTCCAATAGGTTAGAAATATATATGCTATAATAATTTACAAAATAAATTACAGCTTGACTTTGACAATTATGCAAGTAATGCATGTGCAGCTGCTAACACAAATCTGTAAACATATAGTTTCAGACCCAGTGATGTTTTTCATCAGCCCAGCTGTTCCTGCTGACAGCTGCCAGTGTACAGACCCCTGCAGATTTCTACTGTGGACTCAGAGATGTCACAGTGGACCCAGTGTTGAGCTGTAGCTGAGTTTCTGATGAGAACAGTTTCACCTGCTGCAGACAGAGACACCTCAGAGGGGACAGCAGAGGTCTCCCCTGATTGTGACATGTTTGCTGTATAAATGTATTGTTCACAGTGTTTGAATCTCCTTTCATATTTTCAGAAACATGGCTTACCAAACATGTAAAATTATAAATATACCTACAATATAAGTCATGCCTAAATGTCACAACAGTAGACACACTCTTTTAGATGATAAATGAAACAAGTGAGTACTGTTGTAGAATATACCAAACCATCCTCTGAGCAGCTGGACCTGAGGACAGAGAAGGAGAGCACATAGTGTAAATGTAATATAATAAGTAACAGTATTTCTAGATAAGACAATAGTATGTCAACACGTTTGTGCAAACAGGAGTTCATGTCCTTAGCAGACTCCCTGAGCAGTCACTAATGTTTGAATAATAAAAAGACAACTCAGCTGTTAGAAACATTGACATTACATTCACTGTGGAGTGCCACTGGTTGGGTGTGGAAGTCTGTTTTGGTAATGTGACAATGCTAATATTCATGACTAAGAAGCTATAGAAAAGAAAATACAAAGCATACATTTACATCTAAAAACTTACTAATTAGCTTTCAGATCCTTTGCAATGTACATGAACCGTTTGTAGCAGTAGCTCAGGTTTTATTTCATTTCAGCTGAAATGCATTTAGCTTGAAGCTAGCAGAGTGTTAGCTCATGTGCTATTAGGCTAAACACCTCCAACTGCATGTAATGCACAGACTTTTCACATCGAGGTGAAAGTTATTTGTTACAGCATCAAAATATTAACCCTAAAGTATTCTGTATAATGGAGCTGCTGCTGGCGATGCAAAGCTAAGCGACAGCAGCTTCAGTAGCAGAGGTCTACAACTCACAGAAGGATAAATGTTCAATCAAAGAATTCAGTTATGAGCTTAATAAACTTTTTGTGGTACTATTCCCTAATAATGCTCATACTCCAAAAATCCTATTGAAATTCATAATTTATGTCCAACAACTTCCTTACTTCCTACTGAGCAGTAAAAGAGTTTAAGGGGAAAATGTTAGTTGCTAACTAGTTGTAGAATATAATCACACAGAATAAGGGATTAATAGGTGCTTTATAAATACAACAAAAAAAATAAAAATAAATAAAAAACAAACATTTCAAAAGCAGAACATAAAAAGCAGAACATCAATAAAATGCAAAAATAAAATGATGCAAATAGAATGATTTATTTTAAATACCTAATTTGCGACTTTACATGTAGAAATCTTTGGGAATAATTAGTTGTAAATTTAAAAAAAATAGCAATAATCATGTTTGTCATTTATAAATCTGCAGTAGTTTTGCATGTGGATTGTGGATCGCCCAATTAATGCATTCATCACTTTTGAGCATTCAGATACTTTTAACATTCATTCCACATTTTGAGACAGTTCTGGATTAATTCAAAAGGAAATCCTGTTCCAGTGATGAGCACTTGGTAGCAGTGTTTAACATATTTGTAATTTAAATAAAGGATAAATAGAAGAACAAAATAAATACTCAAAAGAAAAATATATTATTGTTATTAGTAGTAGGTGTAGTAGTAATCACATTGAGTACTTGTTCATATATATATATATATATATATATATATATATATATTTTACTATCCTAATATATTACTAAGATAATATTTTGCAGAGAATTACAGTGATCAATGATCTGCCTAAATTATACTATAGCACTCAGTAACCTACAGGCAGTACCACTGTACAAAACCAGTTAAAGCAAAAAACAACAACAACATTGACTATGTTTTTATTGTTGTCTTGTTGGATGAAAGTTTTCTTACAATACAAACAAAGATCAAGCACAAAAAATGTAATTGATAGAAATAAGTCAACATTTTAAAATTCATACCACCATCAATTTGACTTATTACATTATGAATATATGCATTTGTTATTAAATTTTCAAGTATACACATATTTGCAATTTGAATTAAGGATAATATAAAGAACCTAAACAGAAAAATACTCAAAAGAAAATACGTTATTGTTATTGTATTGAAAAGATGTTATTGTTGTTATTATTATTACTATTAAGAGTAATAGTAGGCAGTTCAGTGGGTTAGCTAGCATGCATTACTAATGAAAAGCCCTAATAGAATATAACACCCCAAACAGATCGATGTTTATAAAGCCCTTCATTAATACGACTTTACTTGGTCTGCCTTTACCAGCTGGCTGACTGTAACATAATGTATGTAAAGGCTGCACAATGGTCAGTGTGGTGTTTTGTGCATGAGTAATGTGTTTGTAATTTGTGTATAATGTTGTTGTCTTGCTAAAAAAGAAAAGGTCAATAAAATATGCAGTACAAAAGATATCACTTAACCCCTTTCATAATTTCTCTGGAGTTATCTCATTGTCAGACATTTCATTTCCAGTTTTGGTCTGGGCCTGTTGCATGCTCATCAGAGGGTCTACACTGGTCTAATGTAGCTGTCACAGATTCTCTGGAGGATCCGAACTGCCTCCTGGTTCCTGGGACACTGCAGCAGCCCGTTCTTGGTCTCATGGTACAACACACGCACTTCATGGTTTATGCAGGAGTACTCTTTACTCCACTGGGTCTTGTCCAGGATCTCTTCTGGTTTACGAGTGTGATGCATCAGAACCAGGATCACAGGTTTACCTTGGGCTTCACCTACGCAAACATCAGATAAAATACATTAGAAACAGCTCTAGAAAGAATAAGAGACCTAAAAGATAGTTACTGTGACGGGGTCCTCATTAAACACAGGCTGAGTCGGATTCAAGTGCTTTGGTGGTTTATTGTGCCAGTGTGCAAAAACCGATGTGCCAGAATATTTACAGTGGAAAAAAAATATATATATAAACAAAATATTTACAGTTGCCAAAAACACCCCAAACACAAGTTCTTCGTCAACTTACTGGAGTTCTGCAAAACAATGCCCTCAGACCATGTTACCTCCTCTGTAACCTGGGTAGACTGAGCAACAGGCTTGAAATAGCCTCCCTTTATACTCCCATTGCCCCTCCCACTGGGCTCCAATATTTCATAAAATACAAGACAATATTAATACAATTTAAGCCACTGCACTCATGGAGACTGACACACTCATCAAGTACACAGAAATAATTGATGTCAAGCAGGCAATAAGATGGGTTTGATTGTGTTTTAGAGCGTGTTATGTAACGCGTGTCACATGATCAGCACCACCGCGCGAACAGCGCCCATTTAAACAACCAGGAAATAGTGGTGCGGTTTGGCCAAGTTACGCAGCAACCGGAGAGAAATGCAGCAGCAGTACAGAGGCGAGCGCGAGAATATGTGAACGAGGGGGACTAACACTCCCAAGTGTGCACCCTTGGGCGTATCATAGGGATGAGGAGAGGGGAAAATGTTATCGAACTGAGCCTGATGCGTCTAAATGAAAACAGCAAAGGTGAGAGTGACACAGCGTGTGTGTGTGTGTGTGTGCGCGCCTCATGGGGGTGTCGCTGCACTGCCCGTAGTCAGTGGCGGTCATGCTCCGCCACAGTTACCATACAGAAGTTTACAAAATTAGCAACAATACAAATGTTTTATGGGACAACTAATGTTACTTGAGACTACACACTATCTTAAGTATATCTAAGAGAGTCACTGTTGAATCACTAGGGGGTGCACTGACGTAATCCATTTTAATGAGACAAATCTATTGAGGGCAGAGATGGGAAGAAACAAAGTGTTTGTACTTTGTTACTTGTACTTAAGTACATTTTTTAGGTATCTGCACTTTACTTGAGTAATTATTTTTCTGATGGATTTTTACTTTTACTCCTTTCATTTGAGCAGAAATATCTGTACTTTTTACTCCTTACTATGTCATGATAGGCTTGTTACTTTTTACTGCTCCAAAATGTCACCTTTAGTACACTGTAAAAAGTCATATAGCCAGTAAATTGTAGTAACTCCATTCTATAATTTACTTCCACTAACAATTATGAGTTTTTGAATTTTAAATCATGTTTAAACTCATTGTTACAAGTAATTTGGTAGTTTAACTTAAAAATATAAGTACTATTTCTGCCATAAAAATGTAATTTATTTAAACTTAGTAAAAAGTGTTCATTCAAATAATAAAGTTAAGTTGTGGATGAGAGAATCAGAGACCATGAGTGAAATCAACCTGACAAAAATATTGTCCTTATGTATTTAGTAATAAATTTACTCTCTCTTCAGTGTTAAAGTTTCAGGTAAAAATGAACACAGCACCATGACACAGGTGAACAGAGCCACACATGACCTGAGGTATTAAAGAAAACACAGTAATAAGATAAACTGCTCACTCCCAAACCGGACTGGGCAGTGGTTGAAAACTTCTGAGTGTCACTTTAGTAAACAATGAAGTTTAAATGTAATGCTTAAAATGGTAAATGGTCACATTTATATAGCACTTTTCTACCTTCATGGGTACTCAAAGTGCTTTACATCCAGGAACCATTCATACACCAGTGTGTGCAGACACCAGCGGCAAGGTGGGTTAAATGTCTTGCCCAGTGACAGTATGCAACAGCAGCTCTACCAACTGAGCTACTACCGCCTGTCAAATATTCTAATACTTAGATAAGTATAATATGCTTCTCTAGGTAAACTGTGTTATTTAGTTATACATTACAGATATATCCTTTGAGATAACAAAAACTGT
Organism: Bostrychus sinensis; assembly: GCA_020698575.1. Classification (NCBI taxonomy): domain Eukaryota; kingdom Metazoa; phylum Chordata; class Actinopteri; order Gobiiformes; family Eleotridae; genus Bostrychus; species Bostrychus sinensis. The sequence goes on along the minus strand of CM036244.1, from coordinate 33,092,990 downwards.
GACCCAAAGGATAAATTTAGAAATAAAAGATATTCAGCTGTACTAAAAACTCCATATATATACGTAGCCCAGTCCACATTGGTCATGGTCCAACCATGACTCAGAGAGTGCAAGCCCCCCTTCCCCATTCTATTACATGAAAAGACTGCATCCCCCTATTTTTGTCAGGTTGATTTCACTCATGCTCTCTGATTCTCTCATCCACAACTTAACCTAATTATTTGAATGAACATTTTTCAATAAGTTTAAATAAATTACATTTTTTAAGGCAGAAATTGTACTTACATTTTTAAGTTAAACTAGAAAATTACTCATAACAGTGTACTTCTCCAAGTGCTCAATACATTCTCCTAAATTAAAGGACCCATTATTATTGTGTGTGCTGAGCGTGTGTTTTGTTAGTGTTGCAGATTTAATGGCAATGTATATCACTGATGGCAAAAAATTCATTGGTACTTTTTTACTTTTTTACTTAAGTACATTTCTGAGCCTGTACTTTTGTATTCTTTCATTGTCCTGAGATAACGGCATAAACTGTTTTCCCTAAATAACAAGTCAAATTAACTTGTTATCTCAAGAAAACAATCCTTGTTTTCACATTATAAAGAGAAAAGTATGTCGTTATCTCAGAAAAACTAAAGAATGAAGTCGTAGTAACGAGATAAGATAAAAAAGTCATGAATTCATGGCCACTTATGGCTTCTGTAGTATGTCCTATGTTTGCTGTGTGCCTCCTTTCCACACTGCACCTTGCCACTCACCCCACCACTACCATCACAAAACACAACACAGAGAGTACTGAAGCTGGGCGTGTAGAGAGGACTACAAGGGTTACTTATAAATGTTTTTGTAATATTATTATTTTACTTTTTTTCTCATTTAAAGTCCTTTTGTATGTTTTGCCAGTTGGTATTGAAGATTTGCTGTAAGTCACATTCCACAGTTTATAGGTTGCACGTGTGCATGTAGCAACCCTAGCGTGACCATATGTCTGTTTAATGGAGACTGTTCCAGTTTTAGGCTCCTTGTCACTGTCAAACAAATATCTGAAAAACACTAATATGTCCCACTTTTCAAAAAACAATATCCCAGTGGACCCTATTTTAACCAACAGGGAATTATAAAATCTTTGTCTAAACACTTCCATCGCTAAATGTATATACCATTGTAATCAGCAAAACAAATATTTGATTTTAACATGGTTACCTCATATCTGCGGACACATATTGGTCATTATTATGAATTATTGAAAAAAATGCTCATGTTTTCTTTAAAGATAAAAGTGGATTTAAATGGAAAAAAAATCACTTCATCTAATGTTTGCTGTGTCATCTGCATTTTTCATGGACTTTATGAAATGAAATTTTATTTCTAGGAAAAAAGTTCAATATTTTCAGATCTGTCAGTCAGGTGTCCTAATAGTTTTAGCCACCACTGTAGCTAAATATGTGTGAGCTAAGCTAGGTGTTTGTTCATTCACTAACTGAGTTGTCAACATAACATACTTCTTTGTCAATGGCAAGAGAAAAGTACAGTTAATAAAGTTTAAAGTTTCAATCCATTTGTATTGATGTAACAAAGAAATTAACTTCATGTGCACTTACATCTTTTCATGTTTGTTTCACACCTTTATGTATTATGTTTCAGTTTTGAAAAAAAGAAGTGCAGTAAAGCCCAAATGTTTCTTAACACAACCTCACTGGAGCCTTTTGATCTGCTATCTGTCAAGCCCATAGTGAGGACAGAACAGAGGGATATATGTTTTTTATACAGACACAAACCTGGAATCTTGCTGACAGCCGTTTCCACATCAAACCCAATTCTTGACCGGATTGGACAGAACAGTAAGATGACATGACACTGCTGTAGGTCTGTAGGCAGGACCCTTGACTCCTGAGAGTTTAGCTGATCCAGGAGCTGCTGATGAGCGCCATGCTTTGGGTCTGACCCAATAAGGAACGCCTTCAGTGGCTTCACCTCTGGAGCTGGAGGCACAGGTAAAATAATAAACTATTCTATACAAATAAACTCACAACACACCTCTATAACACTGGTGAAGTAATGAACAGGTTACACACAGGGGGCTGCTTACCTTTGTTCTGTGTGGTATTATTACTAGGCAGGGCACTAGGTCCTGGCACATCTTCGGACACACACACTAACACACAAAAACAAACATTTGTTTAGAATTCTTTTTGCAACAGATAAACACCACCTAACATAACTTCATTTTAGTATTTCAGTCTGATTTGTTTATTGTAAAAAAAATAGTTTGTGGGACACATTTAGGTTTTAGAACATATCATTCTATCATTTCCTTCCTGCTGATTCTGGAGAGTTGAGATCATTTCTGGCATTGTTAGCAAACTGGCTGGGCCTGGAGGACTGCAGAGGCTGAGGTCCTACAAGGAAGTGATGTCATTAATAGTAAATATAAAAAATATATATATTTAAAAAATGACATGCATCTCATGTAACATTAAAACTGTGGATTATACATCCAGCTGCCTGATGTTGGGACACTAGATTCCACTGTGCTCCTTCTCCCTTGAACACAGTTCCTCCTCTGTAGGCCTAATATTGGCCTGGCCCCGGCCAATAGGAATTCTCCCCATCATCCTGATTAGCAGTGCCTGTCCCCAAAAGGACAACACTGTCCTCAAACAGAAGAGATGCTCCTGTGGACAATACAGTCCCCAACCTTGGGCACTCAGTGAAGACCAAAAATATTTTATAAAACAGTTAGCCATGGCACAGATTTTAGCTGTATATTAAACATGATCCAGGGTTTGTATTTTTCAAGTTTAGATTCAACTAACTGGGGAACAATCTGCCATTTTGTGTCACCTAGACCAGTTGTTTCTGGATCACGTTCACACAAGGAATCTTCTTTGCATGATACACATATAACATGTATTTGTGCAAACTGCGTTTGTAGGAAATGATGTCTGAAAGTGTTCCTGAGGCCAAGCAGTGATTTCCACTTCAGAATCATGCCTGTTTTTAATGCAGTGTGGTTTGAGGACCCAAAGATCTCAAGCAACCAACACATTCAATACTAAAAATCGAGACTGCCTTTGCTCCTTGACCATTAACCACATCTGCATGCAACATCTGTCACCAGCTTTGTTTTATTAAGACCACATAATTTTTTCAGCCTTATGATGCCCTGTGCCATTTTTTTTTCTGAAGTTAACACATCACTGACAATGACCTATAGAGAAAAAGACTTGCTGATATGGTTATTTTCAATATTTTTTGTGCTGTATGTAAAACAGGTTTGTGAGTGAGAGTGAATTAAGCCTCAGTAATTTATAATGTGATCCAAGTGATCAGCCCCATGTTAATGCTGCTTTGTTCTCACCTGGAGTTCGGAGCTGGCTGTGCAGGGCTCTCACTAAGGACTGAAAGAATGATATCAAATTCTGCATCACATTCACAGCATCTGCAACAAAACAACAATACAAAAATATGAAAAAGAAAATTACATTTATGTGTAATGAAAATTGTACAGTCTTTAAAATTTGGCACCTTTAACAGCCACCATTCCACTTAAAAACATTAAAATTTGTACTTATTACATAATTACATAATTTGTACTTAATTTGGACCCACTTAGGAGGATTTTTGGCATTCATCAATTTTTTTCTTAACTTAGCAGTGTTCTTCTGGAAGAAGAAAAACAGGTCTGACGACTTTTGAGCTGAAATTCAGCAGTTGCATAATATTATCAGAAAATAATGATTCAGTCTGATTGTAGATTACAATTTATTACAAATTATTCCTTATTAATACAGTTTAATAAAATAATAGCGGTCCGTGGTGGTATAGACCAGGTATAAGCGTAAAACAGACTTCATACTTGCTCTGCAGTGACCAGTCTCGTCTCAGTCTCTGTCCTCTGCCCCAGTCCCCTCTGTATACACAACTGTATTACTGTGGTTTCACTTCAGAAAGAGGAGCTTTCTCTGCCTCGCAGACAGAGAGGAGCATGTGTATCGTTGCTGGCCGCGCATTTACAGGGACACGCCCAGGTCTGCTGTTCAGAGGTTGTGTTGCATGTCCTGCAACTTTTTTCTCAATAATTTTTTACTTTTTTCTTTTATATATTTTATTACAAATGTCTAACTTTTTGCCCACAAAATACAGCTCAGTTTCACAAATGAAAAAACAACAGGAAGAGGATTAGTGCGGCAGTAGCTCAGTTGGTAGAAACGCTTCCACACTAACCCAAAGGTTGATGGTTTGGTCCCTGCTACCTGCATTGCATACTATTGTTTTGTCTTTGGGCAAGACACTTCGCCCACCTTGCCTGTATGAATGGGTCAGTGTGACTGTGTTTGGTGGAGGTCGGAGGGGCCATAGGTGCAAAATGGCAGCCACGCTTCTGTCAGTCTGCCCCAGGGCAGCTGTGGCTACAGAAGCAGCTTTGAGAAGCTTGTACAGAGCAATATAAAAAACAATCTATTATTAGAATAGTAGTAGTAGTAGTAGTAGTAGTATCATCTGCTGGTTCAGACAGTACTGGATGTGTCCTTGCCTCCTTGGTACAACTATATCAGAAATGTGGAAGCAGGGAGAGGCTGAATGTTTATGTTTGGCTATATAGAGGTACAGGGAAACATAGGTTATAAAAAAGTAAAAAGAATTAAAACTACCTTCTCTAGGAATCATATTGATTATTGTCAACGCTCCTGCTTCCCTCTCACCTGTAGTTTGGAGCTTGTGTTGCAGATCATCCACGAAAGACTGAAGGAATGTTACAAAAAGCTCCTCATATTTATCAGGCTCTGCCCAGAACATGTTCACAGCATCTGCACAAAAAATAGCATAGGTTTAGTACAAATCAGTTTATCAGCAATGGCACTATAGCCAGTAAACTGGTTCTGAGAGGGGTCTGTTACTATTCATGTAGTAGTAAAAGTAGTGAAAATGACTTTTACGCAAGTAATGTAGAATTTACTCTGCAGTTTTGTTTTGGTTTTTTTTTTGTTTTTTTGTTGTTGTTTTTTTTCTAACATTTGGAAACATGCAAGTGGGTTCAAGTATCTTTTTGTCCTCAGTAACAATATAAGAGGCTCTCCAGCCTTGTAACCAAGGTCCTGATTTCAATCCCAGGTTTGAGCACAATGTACAAAACAGTAGTTGTAGTATTAGAAGTAATTATTTTGCTACCTTTGAATAATAATAATAATAATAATAATAATAATAATGGATTATTCATATTTTAAAGTAACTTTCCGACCTCTGCAACAAACTATCAATGATGCCTTATCTTCATCTTCATCTGTTATCTCAGAAGTAAGTGTTATACTGGGTTTTATCATATACATATTGTTGAGTAGGGTTGACATCAGGAGTAAATAAATAGAAACTAAAACAGCTATAAAACTTACTCTCATGACATTCTGCTGAGGTCAGAGTCTTCAACGTTTGAAAGAGTACATCTGGTTCCATTTGCTGAAATGTGAAATCAAACTGTTCATTTTAACACTTGTCACAGCATTTACCAGAGCACTTTCACACAACACACAACTGTGGAATAAAATCTGAGGAGACTTACTTTTTGTTGTGGAGAGTTGCGTTCTGACAAAATATAGATAAAAGATATTAAGGAGCTCACTACTAGAGGGAGCAGCTCAATGTAGACAAAAACCAAAGGATAAATATAAGTATTACTCTTCCTTTAAATAAACCACATCAGAATTGAGAGTCTTCATTCATTTTTGCTTTTTCCCTCTATGGTCTCCAGAGTGAATCATTGTTTCGTGTCGTGGAGTGTTTTGTATACTGAGTTTGCATAAGTTTTACACTTGATCCCTTTAATACAACCCTCTCCTTTTATCTGGGCTTGGGATCAGCACAAAAATAAACTTGTGAGTACACTTGGCTTGTGACTTCCTGTGGCTCCATGGATCAGAAGTGAGTGATGAGTGATGAGTGATGAAGACGTTGTGTCAGTGCTAATGTGGACTGTTCCTGACATATAAACAGTTCATATCTGACAAAAGTGATGTTCAGGAGCATTATTTATAAAGCTTGAGTATGTCCAGAATGAGGCTGAAGCTGGCGTAAGCCATCCTTCCTTTGGCGCATCTATAAAAACCCAACTAGGCGTGAAACCTTGTGTATCCCTACACCAGCTCTGACCCTGGTGTGTGCACATTTTAGAGACACGGCACAAAGGCAACCCTTAAGACGAGCTGCTGAAGTGAAGCAAGTCTGACAAATTCATGTTTGGTGCGCGTTTGACACAGTGCACTTTCACTTTGTCTCTCAGAAAAACAATGGACTTAATTCAGACATCATTTCAACAGGTAGTGAGTAAAAGTCAGGGAAGAACATTTGATTTCTTATAATTTAGCTCAGTATTTTTGACAATAAAGCGGTTCGTAGGTGCGTTCGCAGGTGTGCAAACATGAACTTCCGCAGGGCGCTGCACTGGCTCCGCGGTGTGAACTAAAAGCAGAGACGATCCCTGATGAATCCAAGACTGGATTTATGAAATAAAAAATCGGACATGAGCATAAACAACTCCTACAGCAAGGAGTTCATATCAGAGCTGTGTGGTTTTAATGAAGCACAGTGTCAAAACTGAATGAAAATGTTATATTTGTATTTACGCACAACATACACCTGCACTGTGGCCCTTTACACAACCTCCACTCGAACGTCTGCGTGCACGTACAGGCAGTGTCTCATGCCTCCCTCTCTTCTGTGTTTGTCGATGAAACCTTCTCATTAACAGTGCATTCATTCATCTTCTTCCACTTAATCTGGTTAGGGGTTGGGGATGACCTTAGGCGGGGTACACCCTGCATAGGGGCCAGCTAGTCGCAGGTCATAGAGACATACACTGACAGTCACTCCCATATTCATTCACTAGGGGCAATGTAGAGTCACCAATTCACCTAACACATGCATGTCTTGGGACAGTGGGAGGAAGCCAGAGTACCTGGAGAGAACCCGTTGGGCCCCATTAGCATAGGCTTATGGTATTTAATTGAGATGGGGGCAGGCAAAATCTGTATAATTACTATGCAGATTTTTTGGGGTGGGTGATTACATATAGAAAGATCATTAGACCTTATCACTAATGTAAATGATCAGGTTCAACATTTTGGTTCGGTTATTTTTGGATATTTCTTATGAAAATACCATATAACATATAGGAAAACTGTCTCCTGCCCCCCAACTGAGGGTGTAACATCATCACATTCTAGAATGTGAAAATAAACCAATACAGTACAGTACTATACTTTACTGTACTGTATTTTACTGTACTGTACTACACTGTACTTTACTGTACTGTACTGTAGGTGGTTGGTGGATAAGGGTGAATCAAGGGCAATAAATAATCATGTGTTTAACAAACCTGGAGTTGTGAGCTTACGCTGCAGGAAACACACTAAGGACTGAAGGAATGACAGAGAAGCTGCTTTGTATTTATCAGGTTCTGTGTGAGTTCTGTTCATATCATCTGCAACAAAACAACAACAACAATAAATTGTAGTAAATATAGGTGTGATGTTGATTCAGTACAGTCCTTACAGTTGTTCACTTATAACAGTATGTTTGTGGTTACTACTGAACACTGACATGAAGCAAAGAGCTGTTCATAAAATCAACTGAAAAACAACATTTGAAATTTGAAATACACTGAATATGACTTTTATCATAATCATGGTATGACAATTAATTTCTCATTTGATTATATACTTTTTTATGTGTTTATACTGATCACCATCTGCTCCTTGTTTCTTCTCACCTTGAGTTTGACGCTTGCATTGCAGAAAACTCACTAAGGACTCAAGGAATGTTACAAAAGGCTCCATGTATTTATAATATTCTGAGTGCAATACTTTCCCAGCATCTGCAAAAACAACACCATATTTTTCAAAAAGAACAGAAAGACAGTGATGGCATTACAGTCAATATGGCTTAGGCCCAATCCCATTTCTCTCCTTTTCCCCTTCTCCTTAGCCCTTCCCCTTCATTTTGTGCGTTCACAAGAGACAAAACAACATCTAAGTTCTCTTTTGGATCGAGGGGAAGGGCGAGGGCTAAAAGCTGTACACCCCTCCAAACAGAGCTTTTGCACATGCACACTAAGTTATGTATGTATTGTTTCATTGCTATATCTGACAGGTGATCTTTACCTGAGTGCAGAGACAGGTGAACATAATTTTATGTGTTAAAATCACATAAATCACATTTATATTCATCAAAAAAGTATTTATTCCAACCAATACAAATAATAATAATAATAATAATAATAATAATAATAATAATAATGTTTGTTTAAAGTATAAACGGAGCTAATAGCTTGAGCGATGATGTAGGGTTAGGGGAAGTGGTAGGGGTAAGAATGAGAAATGGGATTGCTCAGGTAATGTACTCCACACTTTTTTCCCTCGTTACTAAAGTAACACCTCAAAAACCTCAGAGCATATGAGCACACATTTGTCTTTGGAGCCAAAGTAGAGACATTTACCTCGCAACTAAGTCCTGACTTTGTTCAAACAAAGTAGTTTGTAGTGGAAACAATATCATCAGCAGCAGTTGTAGTGGATACTTGCTGTGCATTTACAAAGAAATACTCCTTTGTACTTAACAAGGATGCCACAATGTCAAATTTTTGTGTCACGATTATTGTGAGATTACATTTTGCAATGTACGATTTTTACGATTATTATTATTTTAGTAAATTACTTAGTTAGTTAATTAGTTTTCCTTTTACATGACACCCATATTTGATGTGTAAAACACTAGAGGAGTTAGGGACACACTGTCATTTTTAAGTTTGTCCAGGTTTACTGAGGCTCTCAGGACCACACTGCCCACACACAACAGAGCCCACTCTGGGCTCTGACTGAGGCAGAAAACGATTCTTTAAAACAAAAATAATTATAAGAATCAGTAAAAACAAAGTGCTGACAGAGTCTGGACTGAGCCAGGAACATGTGTGAAGTTGCCCTTGTCCTGCTCTGGTTCCACACAGACCAGACAGTCCTGAGGTGTTTCTCAAAGCCCAGGGGCCTCATTAATAAAGCTGGCGTACCCCAAAAACAAAGGCTGAAACTTGCGTACACCACTCTCTGCGTCAATGTTGGTATTTATAAACATCAAACTAGATGTAAAAACTTGCGTAGCACAACACAAGCTTTCAACCTTGCGTACGCCGTACGCACTTTTCATAGACACGGCACAGAGGCAGGAAAGGAAAGAATTGACGGAAGTCTTATGTTTGGTCCATTTGATACAGTTTACTTTTACTTTTTATCCCCCAGAAAACCAAAGGATTACACAAAGTTGTGAGCAATTAATCACGAGCGGTGTTTAAAACACAGGAATGCATTTACTTTTTATTCATTTTATTAAGTGTTGGTGCCATTAGGGGGTTTCAAAAACGTGCACACACATGCACGTGCACCAGAAGGCAGCAGCACTGGCTCCACTTAAAAATCCTGGTTGGTCGGAGAAGCAGTGTTCACTTTGCAGTGCACGTGCGTGTGTATATAGTGCTGTGTGGAGCGTCTCGTGCCTCCCTCTCTTCCATGTTTCTCTCATTAGTGGCTCATGTTTAGGTAAATCTCATTCAGAAGCCACTTTGCATTGACCTTTGGTGGATTTGAGGCATGGAGTTGGCGTGACGTGAGATGGGCTTACGTGCGCACCTTTCTACTTCAGGTGGGATCTATAAAGGGGAAATTGCATCTAGGTGTGTGTACTCAACATTTATAAATCTGAATATTTTCTTGTGTACACTACTTTTTGCTTTCTGGCCTACATGAACTTTTAGTAAGGATTCCGCTTACAGTTTTATTAATGAGGGCCCAGGTACCTTGCCTTGCCTTCAAAGTGATTTCCTTCTAATCCAAGGCAAGTGTCCTCCTTCGGTCCAAATAAACGCCTATGGAACAGACTTCAGAGTGAGCAGCGTCACCACAGCCACACCTCCTGCCTGGTTTTAGTGTTATACTTGGGAAATCTTTACATGTGGGTTATATTAATACAATTCTTAAATACTTATCACTTATTTAGTCTTTTATAAACAGAGAGCATAAGCATTTTAGCTTATAAATGATCTCAAATGCAAGGCAGTGAAGGATACACTGACGTATCCTTGGTGAATTAGCCACATGTTAGCCAAACAGAGGACACCTGCCTGGGAAGGACATGAACATTGAAACACACTTTTGGCAACAGGTGATGACCTTGATGCCTTCATGTGACGTAATGAAGGCAAGACAAGGCACCTGGGCTTTGAGAAACACCCCTGGCCTCTTCAACCATACTATTAGAGCGCCCCCTACAGGAGACACAAGCAACAAAACACATGCAGCCTGTTCAGACAAACTGTCTGCAGTATTTCAGATCAGAGTCCAGAGTTTCAGCACCAGGACAATAACAGCAGAGTCTAACCCTCACTTTTGAGGCCTACAAATGGGCTCAGAGTCTGCAGCCAATAAATCTGTTTAATACTGAGTCAGCCTCATTATTGATAAAAATCATACTTAAAGCAAAAGTTTTATCTAAATTGTATTGAAAGTCAAATTTCTATTGAGAAAGTGAAACTTTACATTTTTGGTAAATTTATTGGGATTGTTCTATATTATTATATGGCCCTGCCTACTTTAAATTACACCAGAACGAAGAGTAGTGAAGGAGTTTTGTTTGTATTATTGTGGATTGTTCCTGACATAAAGCATGACATTTTTATTACAGAAAGTGCATAAATGCGTGTGTTGAATAATGCAAATTATATGCAAATTAATGAAAATAATAATTTACAAACAAAATATTTTTACTTGAAATGAAAGTTACTACATCACTAATGACTAACAAGAAAAAAAAACTGATAGGATGAGGGTTAAATGCTGCTAAACCTGACCCATTATCTAATTATTTTATTTTTTTTATTTTTTATTTATTGATTATACAGGGATCATATAAACATGTACCAACTGGCCATTACTACAACTAATACCTTTTAGATTATTTTTTCTGATGGTAACTGGCATCAAACAGCAGTCGGATAACAGCACATACATATCTTCATCCACACAGCACAGCCTCACCAGGAATCATCAGCCCCTCCCTTCGTGTGCAGCCACTTTGCTAACTTTTACTGGGCAGACTAGTGTCCACACACACTGTCTCCCAGCAGGGGACAGTGTCCTAGCCTTTCAGTCACTTTCTGTTCAAGGTTCGCTCAAAATTCACCCATATATTTAGCATGTAACATTTACTGGGACAATGCATTCATTTATTTAATCTGTACTGTGTTTGAGTAATAATAATAATAATATTAATAGTGCCATTTCTTTTCCTCATCTGTAAGAAATTAATAATCATGGATTTTTTGTTCTTGTGTTTTATTTTGTTGTGTTTGTGAGGAATCTGATGGAATTTGTTGATAGACTAAAACAACTATAAACAAATATAAACTTATTATAAACTTACTCTCAGAACACTCTTCTGAAGTCAGAGTCTCCAGATTTTTAAAAAGTGTCTCCAGATCAACTCTCTAAAATGCAAGTGAAACATTATTTTACACAAATCTCAGTGAATTTCTGTGAACTGTTTGAGAATTCACACAACACATAGACAGTGGAAAACAGTCTGAGGAGCCTTACCTTCTGTTGTGAAGAATTCTGTCCTCTGAACCAGTCTACCTGATTTTTGAAAACAATAACCATAAAACAAAACAATAATCAAAAACAAAACCAATAATTATAAACAAGTTCAACATTGTTCTGAGATATTTGGAAGCTTACCCCTGTTCAAAGGCCATTGTTCAGAGTCATAAAAACAAACAAACAAACAAACAAAACTAAAGCATTTTGGTGTGAAAAGAAACTTATGTTTGGTTAGGGTTAGGGTTGAACCAAAAACAAACATTTCAAAAGCAAAACTTAAAGCTGCATGACTTACATGATGACAGAAACGTGTCCGTCATGGTCCTGAATATCACCAAACTGTAGAGACAGAGACAGCGCCTGATGATGAAGGGAAGACAAACTGAGTGAAACAGAAAGTTGTCCTGCTGTACTTTTTGATCACATGTTCTGAAAAAGGAGGAGCCATGCAACGCTTTGCTCCAACTTTTAAACTGTAATCTTTCTATCAGGGTGTGATGCCCTTAATGTCATAGTGAACATTTAACAGAGCTTTTTATATCACAGTCAAGACTGAAAGACTTTGATGAACTCTTACCTCTGTCCATCAAAATACACTCTTGGACTTAAGTTCAGAGACGTGTGACAAACAATTACACAAAGAAATCAAAAATAGACTAAGAGAACAGGATCACTTAAACAGGTCCTGATCAGACTCTATGTGGTCCAGGTCTGGACCAGATCCTGATCCAGGGACTCTGAGCTCACAGACTGTAAAACACTGATTGGATTTTATACAGTAAAATATCTGTTGCATATTATGTGTATTTACTACATTTTACTAATGTTACACCACAAAAACAATGCTTGGCTTTAGACTTACCACCCCAGAAAGACAAATGTTGAAAGTGTTTAGAGAGCTCAGTGTATTGTTTGTGACTGACAGATCAGTGTGGTGAGTGTGTGTCTTTTTTAGGCAGAAGAGTAACATTTACAGTGTCCAATGTTTTCATGTTTTCATGATTTTGCACATGTTCTAAGATGTTTTGAACAATTATTACAAAATACTAATGTCTCATACTAAGGACTTTGGCTCTGACCAGAGTTATACGAGTTATGCTTTTTGACTGACATTCCATAAATATACAATTGCAGTATGTATGAAAATATATAAAAATCAAATTAACATTTAAAAAAAAAAAAAAATGAACATTAACAACTAAGAAGGAAACAGAAGAATAAATGATATGTTTGTACTGGTGCCTGGCTTCCTGAGAGGCAGGTGGAATGAGGTTGTGGTTACAGTTTAATATGTGACAACAGAAAAACAATGTGACTCAGGAATTCAGAGGGAGGTGCAGGTTGGACTTTTCCTTTCACTTCTTGAGATTGAATCAACAAGTTACTCAATGTGAAAGTTACTTACTTAGAGCCCTTTTTAAACATTGTTGTTATTTCTTAAATATCCATAATAACAGGTTGACATGTTCAAACTTACACTATCAAAGATTAAATGTGTTTCAAACTTTTACGCAAAAAACATACCTGGCCCTTTCACTTTCTTCTCTTCTTCTGAGAGCCAGGTGGAATGAGGATGGGTTTATAGTTTACAATGTGATTAAAAACACTTGTGACTCAGAAATTCCTACATAACATTCCATTACTAATTTGACAGAAGCCAAATTAATTTAATATACAAAACAAAAGTAAGACTGTAAACTTGTGGAGCTCTAACTTCATGTTTTGGTCTTTCCTAAATTAGTTTTAAGTGACTTTTTTTAGCTGATAAGCAGGGCTTTAGTGGTACAGTTCACTGATTATGGTCTGATCTCTGACAGTTTAGTAAAAATGTTCAAATTTCTCATTTTGTGGTGAAAAACAGTGAAAAAAAAAGACATCTGAGTGCTGCCCTCCTAATATCAAACAGTCAAAACATCACAATATTTTACTTTGCTCAACTATGATTGTTAATCTAGCAACACAGTGCCCCAAGCCAGGATGAAGGGATGAGGGCTGTTTTCCATCTTTCTTCTGGTGAATGAAGATTGTTTTGGTCATGTTCCCGTCTTTATTGGAGGCCTTTATCGCGCGATCTCGCAATTCCCGCACACGCTCCCTCCAGCTGCTCAGAGCTCCGCGGCGCTGCGATGCCGTTACAAAACTCTTCCAGTGGGTGCGGGTCAGCGCCATCGGCCGCTGGCGCTTCACGGCATGGCGCTTATGCTTTCAGTGGAATTTTGGGGTGAAACACTTTCTACATTTGTCTTTCTGGGGTGGTAAGTCTAAACCAAGTATCAACAAACTGTTTTTGTTTGAGGTGTAACATTAGTAAATACACATAATATGCAACAGATATTTTACTGTATAAAATCCCATCAGTGTTTTACAGTCTGTGAGCTCAGAGTCCCTGGATCAGGATCTGGTCCAGACCTGGACCACATAGAGGCTGATCAGGACCTGTTTAAGTGATCCTGTTCTCTTAGTCTATTTTTGATTGATTGATTGATTGATTTCGAGCAAGTGAAACAAAGTACAATAGAAAAAAAAAAAATTTGTACACTGATGTAATCTTCACAATTGTTCACATCGAGGTAGAAAGAAAAAATAAAATAAATAGATATTTAAATAATTTGTATGCATAAACTATATGCATATTATGTACATATATAGATACTATATATATATTTGTGTGTATATATAAATATACAATTTATTTAACATACATGTGCAATATTTGCTCGAAAGGGAGTAGGAAGAAGAAAAACTTATTGACTCCCACCCCTAATTTATTCTTTTATATCAAACTATATGGTTGCAGTAATAATTCAATCATTATAGAGTTATATGTAATGTTCAGATCTTACTAGTTAGTTACCATATCATTATCAGCATTCATCATCAATATTAAACAATATTACAGTATAATTATTAGAGTAACATTAATGCAGCAATATCCTATAAATAGTATTTATAATTACATACTATAGATTAATATTAGCAATATATTAGCAATAACAATGTAGAATATCCCAATATTATTACTAAAAATCACAACACCATAGATTAATTATATTATAACATTGTAGAATATCCCCATAATATTACCAATAATCGCTATACCACAGATTAATTATATTAATAATCATGACAGGATATCACAATAATATTACCAGCAATAATCACTATACCATAGATTAATTATATTCACTTAATAGAACATTTTTGACTATCACCAATATTACTATAAACTGTCATACCCTATAATAGTAATAATAATATTAACATCACTGTCTTCATTATTACCACTAATAATATTGATAATTAAAGCCGCAAGCGGCATTGATAGGCCCTCGCCGGCCGCAACCAGCGCTGGGGCAGAGGAGAAACCATTTTGCCCAAATTTTTTGTCGGTACCTTTTGATAAAAAACAGCAAAAAGCGTCCTAATACTCCATAGAACTGCATTGAATGTAATTCCCATTGGAATAAAATGGCAGAATTCAACCATCGCCATGGCAACACCGAATCAAATACGACTTGTGTACCATTGGAATTTTTGATCAGGATGACATCAAGAATATTTGTGCTGAATTTGACAAATTTTCATTCAAGTATTATTTTTTCTGTCCATAGAAATTTTTGTTTGTTGACAACACAGTATAAAATATGACATGAGTCTCATTGGCTTTTGTGATCAGCGTCACATAAAGTATTTTTCTGCCATGTTTCGTAAAATTTGGAAAAACAAAATTTTTTACTGACCATATAAATATTTGTCTCATTCTGTAGGGGGCGCTATTGCGGCAAATTTTATTCTTTCTCATTTAATGGGTTTAGGCTTGGAGGGTTTATGAGTGTTTAAAATTTGAGCCATTTTGGAGTTAATATGTGCGAATTGTAGCAAATTGTAAGTATGGCGAAATTGAATTTTTTTTTGTAAACTTTGCGGCTGCGTGGCACAAAAACCGTAAAACATTTGCGAAGAATTTGGATAACTTTTAATGCCCCACTTCTGTAGATGATATAGAGCCATTAGGTTAAATGCCCAAGGAGGAGATAGAAAAAGTATGACGTGTGCAAAATTGCTGACTCAGCACTTTGCAGATTTCAATCCAAGATTACCGACTTGTGGTTTGTCAGGGGGCATGGCCATAATAATATTTTTTGTTTTGCTCTATGTCAGCAATGTGATTACCGAATTTGGTGGGTCTGCGACAAACTTTACGTTCGGCCGACTCCCATTGGCGCAATGTATTTGGCTGCTGTGCAGACACAATAGGCCCTGCGCCACCCTTGGGGCTCGGGCCTAATTATATTTACAGTGCTGACGACTTTTGAACACGTAAGGGTCCACAGCGTTTGACAAGCTGCCATCCCCACAACTACAACTACAACTACAACTACAACTACAACTACAACCAGCTCAGAGGGAGAAGCCTCATGGAGCAGCACCAGTCCAATAGGTTAGAAATATATATGCTATAATAATTTACAAAATAAATTACAGCTTGACTTTGACAGTTATGCAAGTAATGCATGTGCAGCTGCTAACACAAATCTGTAAACATATAGTTTCAGACCCAGTGATGTTTTTCATCAGCCCAGCTGTTCCTGCTGACAGCTCCCAGTGTACAGACCCCTGCAGATTTCTACTGTGGACTCAGAGATGTCACAGTGGACCCAGTGTTGAGCTGTAGCTGAGTTTCTGATGAGAACAGTTTCACCTGCTGCAGACAGAGACACCTCAGAGGGGACAGCAGAGGTCTCCCCTGATTGTGACATGTTTGCTGTATAAATGTATTGTTCACAGTGTTTGAATCTCCTTTCATATTTTCAGAAACATGGCTTACCAAACATGTAAAATTATAAATATACCTACAATATAAGTCATGCCTAAATGTCACAACAGTAGACACACTCTTTTAGATGATAAATGAAACAAGTGAGTACTGTTGTAGAATATACCAAACCATCCTCTGAGCAGCTGGACCTGAGGACAGAGAAGGAGAGCACATAGTGTAAATGTAATATAATAAGTAACAGTATTTCTAGATAAGACAATAGTATGTCAACACGTTTGTGCAAACAGGAGTTCATGTCCTTAGCAGACTCCCTGAGCAGTCACTAATGTTTGAATAATAAAAAGATAACTCAGCTGTTAGAAACATTGACATTACATTCACTGTGGAGTGCCACTGGTTGGGTGTGGAAGTCTGTTTTGGTAATGTGACAATGCTAATATTCATGACTAAGAAGCTATAGAAAAGAAAATACAAAGCATACATTTACATCTAAAAACTTACTAATTAGCTTTCAGATCCTTTGCAATGTACATGAACCGTTTGTAGCAGTAGCTCAGGTTTTATTTCATTTCAGCTGAAATGCATTTAGCTTGAAGCTAGCAGAGTGTTAGCTCATGTGCTATTAGGCTGCATGTAATGCACAGACTTTTCACATCGAGGTGAAAGTTATTTGTTACAGCATCAAAATATTAACCCTAAAGTATTCTGTATAATGGAGCTGCTGCTGGCGATGCAAAGCTAAGCGACAGCAGCTTCAGTAGCAGAGGTCTACAACTCACAGAAGGATAAATGTTCAATCAAAGAATTCAGTTATGAGCTTAATAAACTTTTTGTGGTACTATTCCCTAATAATGCTCATACTCCAAAAAATCCTATTGAAATTCATAATTTATGTCCAACAACTTCCTTACTTCCTACTAATGAGCAGTAAATGAGTTTAAGGGGAAAATGTTAGTTGCTAACTAGTTGTAGAATATAATCACACAGAATAAGGGATTAATAGGTGCTTTATAAATACCACAAAAAAATAAAAATAAATAAAAAACACACATTTCAAAAGCAGAACATAAAAAACAGAACATCAATAAAATGCAAAAATAAAATAAATGATATATGAATAAAATAATGATTTATTTTAAATACCTAATTTGTGACTTTACATGTAGAAATCTTTGGGAATAATTAGTTGTAAATTTAAAAAAAATAGCAATAATCATGTTTGTCATTTATAAATCTGCAGTAGTTTTGCATGTGGATTGTGGATCGCCCAATTAATGCATTCATCACTTTTGAGCATTCAGATACTTTTAACATTCATTCCACATTTTGAGACAGTTCTGGATTAATTCAAAAGGAAATCCTGTTCCAGTGATGAGCACTTGGTAGCAGTGTTTAACATATTTGTAATTTAAATAAAGGATAAATAGAAGAACAAAATAAATACTCAAAAGAAAAATATATTATTGTTATTAGTAGTAGGTGTAGTAGTAATCACATTGAGTACTTGTTCATATATATATATATATATATATATATTTATATATATATATATATATATATATATATATATATTTTACTATCCTAATATATTACTAAGATAATATTTTGCAGAGAATTACAGTGATCAATGATCTGCCTAAATTATACTATAGCACTCAGTAACCTACAGGCAGTACCACTGTACAAAACCAGTCAAAGCAAAAAACAACAACAACATTGACTATGTTTTTATTGTTGTCTTGTTGGATGAAAGTTTTCTTACAATACAAACAAAGATCAAGCACAAAAAATGTAATTGATAGAAATAAGTCAACATTTTAAAATTCATACCACCATCAATTTGACTTATTACATTATGAATATATGCATTTGTTATTAAATTTTCAAGTATACACATATTTGCAATTTGAATTAAGGATAATATAAAGAACCTAAACAGAAAAATACTCAAAAAAAAAAAAAAAAGACTGATGTTATTGTTGTTATTATTATTACTATTAAGAGTAATAGTACGCAGTTCAGTGGGTTAGCTAGCATGCATTACTAATGAAAAGCCCTAATAGAATATAACACCCCAAACAGATCGATGTTTATAAAGCCCTTCATTAATACGACTTTACTTGGTCTGCCTTTACCAGCTGGCTGACTGTAACATAATGTATGTAAAGGCTGCACAATGGTCAGTGTGGTGTTTTGTGCTTGAGTAATGTGTTTGTAATTTGTGTATAATGTTGTTGTCTTGCTAAAAAAGAAAAGGTCAATAAAATATGCAGTGCAAAAGATATCACTTAACCCCTTTCATAATTTCTCTGGAGTTATGTCATTGTCAGACATTTCATTTCCAGTTTTGGTCTGGGCCTGTTGCATGCTCATCAGAGGGTCTACACTGCTCTAATGTAGCTGTCACAGATTCTCTGGAGGATCCGAACTGCCTCCTGGTTCCTGGGACACTGCAGCAGCCCGTTCTTGGTCTCATGGTACAACACACGCACTTCATGGTTTATGCAGGAGTACTCTTTACTCCACTGGGTCTTGTCCAGGATCTCGTCTGGTTTACGAGTGTGATGCATCAGAACCAGGATCACAGGTTTACCTTGGGCTTCACCTACGCAAACATCAGATAAAATACATTAGAAACAGCTCTAGAAAGAATAAGAGACCTAAAAGATAGTTACCATACAGAAGTTTACAAAATTAGCAACAATACAAATGTTTTATGGGACAAATAATGTTACTTGAGACTACACACTATCTTAAGTATATCTAAGATAGTCACTGTTGAATCACTAGGGGGTGCACTGACGTAATCCATTTTAATGAGACAAATCTATTGAGGGCAGAGATGGGAAGAAACAAAGTGTTTGTACTTTGTTACTTGTACTTAAGTACATTTTTTAGGTATCTGCACTTTACTCGAGTAAATATTTTTCTGATGGATTTTTACTTTTACTCCTTTCATTTGAGCAGAAATATCTGTACTTTTTACTCCTTACTATGTCATGATAGGCTTGTTACTTTTTACTGCTCCAAAATGTCACCTTTAGCGCATACCAGTACACTGTAAAAAGTCATATAGCCAGTAAGTTGCAGTAACTCCATTCTATAATTTACTTCCACTAACAATTATGAGTTTTTGAATTTTAAATCATGTTTAAACTCATTGTTACAAGTAATTTGGTAGTTTAACTTAAAAATGTAAGTACTATTTCTGCCTTAAAAATGTAATTTATTTAAACTTAGTAAAAAGTGTTCATTCAAATAATAAAGTTAAGTTGTGGATGAGAGAATCAGAGACCATGAGTGAAATCAACCTGACAAAAATATTGTCCTTATGTATTTAGTAATAAATTTACTCTCTCTTCAGTGTTAAAGTTTCAGGTAAAAATGAACACAGCACCATGACACAGGTGAACAGAGCCACACATGACCTGAGGTATTAAAGAAAACACAGTAATAAGATAAACTGCTCACTCCCAAACCGGACTGGGCAGTGGTTGAAAACTTCTGAGTATCACTTTAGTGAACAATGAAGTTGAAATGTAATGCTTAAGGCAATGACTGTTAAACCACTAGGGGGTGCACTCACGTCATGTATTTTAATGGAACAATGGCATTGAGGGGTACTGGTACTGTTTGTTCTATGTGTGCTGTGTGCATCATCTAATATTTACTGTGCCCAGAGCAATCATCTGCATGGACCTTATAAAATGAAATCTTTTTTTTTTTTATGGGAATGGTTTTAGCCTCCACTGTAGCTAAATATGTGTGAGCTAAGCTAGGTGTTTGTTTATTCACTAACTGAGTTGTCAACATTGTTTGTCAATGGCAAGAGAAAAGAAGAGGAGATTAAGTTTCAATGCATTTGTATTGATGTAACAAAGAAATTAACTTTATGTGAACTGTGATTTATTTAATCTCTCCCACTTACCTATTTTCATGTTTGTGCACATCATTATGTATTTTGTTTGTTTTACAAAAAAGAAGTGCAGTAAAGCCCAAATGTTTCTTAACACAACCTCATCGGAGGATTTTTATCTTCTATCTGTCAAACCTGCTCAGTTAGGCCATTGTAGTGACAGAACATAAGCATATACTGTACTGTATGTAATGCATACAGACACAAACCTGGAATCTGGCTGACAGCCGTTTCCACATCAGACCCAATTCTTGACCGGATTGGACAGAACAGTAAGATGACATCACACTGCTGTAGGTCTGTAGGCAGGACCCTTGACCCCTGAGAGTTTAGCTGATCCAGGAGCTGCTGATGAGCGCCATGCTTTGGGTCTGACCCAATAAGGAACGCCTTCAGTGGCTTCACCGCTGGAGCTGGAGGCACAGAAAAAATAATAAACTATTCTATACAAATAAACTCACAACACACCTAAGAGACAGGGAGCAGCTGAAAGGGAATTTACAACTGTTCTTAAACAATGTGTAGTGTAGATAACTTTATCCATAGAAAGACGTCTTATGTATTTTCCCAGTTGTTTAATTTTTTTCTGATTTTATGTCCCTCCATAAAACATCTAGCACTGGTGAAGTAATGAACAGGTTACACACAGGGGGCTGCTTACCTTTGTTCTGTGTGGTATTATTACTAGGCAGGGCACTAGGTCCTGGCACATCTTTGGACACACACACTAACACACAAAAACAAACCAACAAACAAACGTTTGTTTAGACTTCTTTTTGCAACACAAAAACACTGCTTAAAACATAACTTTATTGTAATATTTCAGTCTCATTTGTTCTTCTTTCAAAAGAATAGTTTTTCAGGCATTTATTTTTTGAAACATGTCATTCTATAATTTCCTACCTGCTGATTCTGGAGAGTAGGGATAATTATTGACATTGTTAGCAAACTGGCTGGGCCAGAAGAATTGAGTCTTTTTAATCAGTCCCAATGTTGTTTGGAGGCTTGATTAACAATAATCATAAACAAGTTCAGCATTATTTTGATATATTGAGAAGCTTACCACTAGAGGGAGCAGTTAAACATTTGAGGAAGACACCAGATTGGACTGCAGTTAAAATAATTTCATTCAAATTCAGAGGTGTTGTAATTACTAAGAGTATCATTAAAAGCCAGTGTTCAGACTAAAATGTACATTAGACAAACTTAAGCATTTCTGTATCAAGGGAGATTTAAGTTGGACCAAAACCAAACATTTCAAAAGCAGAACTTAAAGTTGCAGGACTTACATGATGACCCGCTGCCCATCTAGGTCCTGAATATCTCCAAACTGTAGAGACAGAGACAGTGCCTGATGATGAAGGAAAGACAAACTGAGTGAAACAGAAAGTTGTCCTGCTGTACTTTTTGATCACATGACCTGACAAAGGAGGAGCCATGCAACGCTTTAGCTCAACCTTTAAAGAGTAATCATTCTGTCTGTGAGTATTGTGGTTTGTTGGACCAGGGTGTGGTGCCATACTGACAATATACAGAGTAGCAACAACAAAAACTCTTACTTGAGGTGCATGGAGCTATATTTGTCTCATTGAAATGCAAAAATAAAATGATGCAAGTAGAATGATTTATTCTAAATCCCTAATTTGTGACTTGCAAACAGTGTTGGGTTAGTTACTCCAAAAAAGTAACTAGTTACAGATTATTAGTTACTCTTTTGAAAAGTAATATATTACTTTACTTAGATACAGACTCATGAAAGTAACTTAGTTACTTTACTTTTGCATTACTTCCTAACAGGAAGCCTAAATGAACCCAGTTCTAAATAGAAGAATCCTATAGCCTCACTGTTGCCCTGACCAGCTCTGTTATTACATTCTTAATACAGGCGTTCAGGTTTTTTTAGCTGCATTCATTTCAGCAGCAGAGCAGCCTGACACAGCCTCTGCTCCTGTGCAGCGTTCAAGTCCTGTGGACAGGGTTTTATTTCACTACACTGAAGCTAAAATGCACTTGTTGTTAGCACCAAAGCGGTGCATGTCTCTTCTTTCCCCACTGTCTCCGCTGACAGCAGCCGCATGCACCCCGATGCACGCGGAGAGGGATCAGCGCGCGGACAGGACGAGTGGCCGCTGCGCGCATAAAGAGAAGCAGAGAAAGGAACAGATGAAAATAAAGTAGGAAACGTATTAGCGCTGTTCATTTAATTCATTTTCATTCCATGTCCTTCGGTAAACTGCAGGTAAATGAAACTGACTGTAGTGAGTGTAACGCGAGTAACTAATTGGGTATTTTGTTAGTAACTGCAATATTATTACTGGAGATTCAAAAGTAACGCGTTACCCACTGCGTTACTGACAATTGTAATCTCGTTACTGTAACTTGTTACTTTGCAACGCGTTACTCCCAACACTGCTTGCAAGTAGCAACCTTTTAGGAATAATTACTTATAAATTAAATAAATGATAAAAATCATGTTTGTCATTTATAAATCTGCAGTTTTGCATGTGGATTGTGGATCGCACAATTAATGCATTCATCACTTTTGTGCATTTGGCTATTGTTGAGACTTTCCTTTCACATTTTGAGACAGTTCTGGATTAATTCAAAAGGAAATCCTGTTCCAATGATGAGCACTTGGTAGCAGTGTTTAACATATTTGTAATTTAAGTAAAGGATAAAAAGAACAAAATAAATATTCAAAAGAAAAATATATTATTGTTATTAGTAGTAGGAGTAGTAGTAATCACGTAGAGTACTTGTTCCTATATATATTACTATCCTAATATATACAGTGGGGCAAAAAAGTATTTAGTCAGCCACCAATTGTGCAAGTTCTCCCACTTAAAAAGATGAGAGAGGCCTGTAATTTTCATCATAGGTATACCTCAACTATGAGAGACAAAATGAGGGGAAAAAAAATCCAGAAAATCACATTGTCTGATTTTTAAAGAATTTATTTGCAAATTATGGTGGAAAATAAGTATTCCTCCTATCACCTACAAACAAGTAAGATTTGTGTCTCTCACAGAGCTGTAACTTCTTCTGTAAGAGGCTCCTCTGTCCTCCACTCGTTACCTGTATTAATGGCACCTGTTTGAACTGGTTATCTATATAAAAGACACCTGTCCACAACCTCAAACAGTCCCACTCCAAACTCCACTATGGCCAAGACCAAAGAGCTGTCAAAGGACACCAGAAACAAAATTGTAGACCTGCACCAGGCTGGGAAGACTGAATCTGCAATAGGTAAGCAGCTTGGTGTGAAAAAAATCAACTGTGGGAGCAATTATTAGGAAATGGAAGACATACAAGACCACTGATAATCTCCCTCGATCTGGGGCTCCCCGCAACATCTCAGCCCGTGGGGTCAAAATGATCACAAGAACGGTGAGCAAAAATCCCAGAACCACACGGGGGGACCTAGTGAATGACCTGCAGAGAGCTGGGACCAAAGTAACAAAGGCTACCATCAGTAACACACTACGCCGCCAGGGACTCAAATCCTGCAGTGCCAGACGTGTCCCCTGCTAAAGCCAGTACATGTGCAGGACGTCTGAAGTTTGCTAGAGAGCATTTGGATGATCCAAAAGAGGATTGGGAGAATGTCATATGGTCAGATGAAACCAAAACAGAACTTTTTGGTAAAAACTCTACTCGTGTTTGGAGGAGAAAGAATGCTGAGTTGCATCCAAAGAACACCATACCTACTGTAAAGCATGGGGGTGGGAACATCATGGTTTGGGGCTGTTTTTCAGCAAAGGGACCAGGACGACTGATCCGTGTAAAGGAAAGAATGAATGGGGCCATGTATCGTCAGATTTTGAGTGAAAACCTCCTTCCATCAGCAAGGGCATTGAAGATGAAACGTGGCTGGGTCTTTCAGCGTGACAATGATCCCAAACACACTGCCCAAGTAACGAAGGAGTGGCTTCGTAAGAAGCATTTCAAGGTCCTGGAGTGGCCTAGCCAGTCTCCAGATCTCAACCCCATATAAAATCTTTGGAGGGAGTTGAAAGTCCGTGTTGCCCAGCGACAGCCCCAAAACATCACTGCTCTAGAGGAGATCTGCATGGAGGAATGGGCCAAAATACCAGCAACAGTTTGTGAAAACCTTGTGAAGACTTACAGAAAATGTTTGACCTCAGTCATTGCCAAGAAAGGGTATATAACAAAGTATTGAGATGAACTTTGTTATTGACCAAATACTTATTTTCCACCATAATTTGCAAATCAATTCTTTAAAAATCAGACAATGTGATTTTCTGGATTTTTTTTTTTTTCTCATTTTGTCTCTCATAGTTGAGGTATACCTATGATGAAAATTACAGGCCTCTGTCATCTTTTTAAGTGGGAGAACTTGCACAATTGGTGGCTGACTAAATACTTTTTTGCCCCACTGTATTACTAAGATAATAATATTGCAGAGAATTATGGTGATCAATGATCAGCCTAAATTGTACATAATAATTTCACTAATTACAATAATAATAACTAATCCTCCCCTAGGACGCCTGACACAGTAGCACTCAGTAACTTAAAGGCAAACCAAGGCAATGCATTGAATATGATTTTATTGTTATCTGATAATACAGGGGTGAAAGCTTTCTTACAATAAAAATAAAGACCAAGCACAAAAAATGTAACTGATAGAAATAAGACAACATTTTAAAATCCATACCACCACCATCACTTTGCCTTATTACATCAGGGATCATGCATTTGCTGTTAAATTCTCAAGTATACATTTGAATTAAGAATAATATAAAGAACTTAAACAAAAACATCCTCAAAGGAAAGGTTGATGTTTTATTATTATTATTATTATTGTTGTTGTTGTTGTTGTTGTTGTTGTTGTTGTTATTAATAGCTGTAGTAGTAGTAGTGGCAGTAGTAGTTATAATAGTAGCAGTACGCAGTTCAGTGGGTTAGCTAGCATGCATTACTAATGAAAAGCCCTAATAGAATATAACACCCCAAACAGATCGATGTTTATAAAGCCCTTCATTAATACGACTTTACTTGGTCTGCCTTTACCAGCTGGCTGACTGTAACATAATGTATGTAAAGGCTGCACAATGGTCAGTGTGGTGTTTTGTGCATGAGTAATGTGTTTGTAATTTGTCTATAATGTTGTTGTCTTGCTAAAAAAAGAAAAGGTCAATAAAATATGCAGTACAAAAGAGCTCAGTTAACCCCTTTCATAATTTCTCTTAGCCTGGAGTTATGTCATTGTCAGACATTTCATTTCCAGTTTTGGTCTGGGCCTGTTGCATGCTCATCAGAGGGTCTACACTGCTCTAATGTAGCTGTCACAGATTCTCTGGAGGATCCGAACTGCCTCCTGGTTCCTGGGACACTGCAGCAGCCCGTTCTTGGTCTCATGGTACAACACACGCACTTCATGGTTTATGCAGGAGTACTCTTTACTCCACTGGGTCTTGTCCAGGATCTCTTCTGGTTTACGAGTGTGATGCATCAGAACCAGGATCACAGGTTTACCTTGGGCTTCACCTACGCAAACATCAGATAAAATACATTAGAAACAGCTCTAGAAAGAATAAGAGACCTAAAAGATAGTTACCATACAGAAGTTTACAAAATTAGCAACAATACAAATGTTTTATGGGACAAATAATGTTACTTGAGACTACACACTATCTTAAGTATATCTAAGATAGTCACTGTTGAGTCACTAGGGGGTGCACTCACAGAAATATATGCACTTTTTACTCTTTACTATGTCATGATAGGCTTGTTACTTTTTACTGCTCCAAAATGTCACCTTTAGCGCATACCGGTACACTGTAAAAAGTCATATAGCCAGTAAGTCTCAGTAACTCCATTCCATCATTTACTTCCACTAACAATTATGAGTTTTTGAATTTTAAATCATGTTTAAACTCATTGTTACAAGTAATTTGGTAGTTTAACTTAAAAATATAAGTACTATTTCTGCCTTAAAAATGTAATTTATTTAAACTTAGTAAAAAGTGTTCATTCAAATAATAAAGTTAAGTTGTGGATGAGAGAATCAGAGACCATGAGTGAAATCAACCTGACAAAAATATTGTCCTTATGCATTTAGTAATAAATTTACTCTCTCTTCAGTGTTAAAGTTTCAGGTAAAAATGAACACAGCACCATGACACAGGTGAACAGAGCCACACATGACCTGAGGTATTAAAGAAAACACAGTAATAAGATAAACTGCTCACTCCCAAACCGGACTGGGCAGTGGTTGAAAACTTCTGAGTGTTAATTTATTGAACAATGAAGTTGAATTGTAGTGTTTAAAATGGTCACATTTATATAGCACTTTTCTACCTTCATGGGTATTCAAAGTGCTTTACATCAAACAACCATTCAGACACCAGCGGCAAGGTGGGTTAAGTGTCTTGCCCAAGGACACAATGACAGTATGCAACAGCAGCTCTACCAACTGAGCTACTACCGCCTGTCAAATATTCTAATACTTAGATAAGTATAATATGCTTCTCTAGGTAAACTGTGTTATTTAGTTATACATTACAGATATATCCTTTCAGATAACAAAAACTGTGACCCAAAGGATAAATTTAGAAATAAAAGATATTCAGCTGTACTAAAAACTCCATATATATACGTAGCCCAGTCCACATTGGTCATGGTCCAACCATGACTCAGAGAGTGCAAGCCCCCCTTCCCCATTCTATTACATGAAAAGACTGCATCCCCTATTTTTTGTCAGGTTGATTTCACTCATGCTCTCTGATTCTCTCATCCACAACTTAACCTAATTATTTGAATGAACACTTTTCAATAAGTTTAAATAAATTACATTTTTTAAGGCAGAAATTGTACTTACATTTTTAAGTTAAACTAGCAAATTACTCGTAACAGTGTACTTCTCCAAGTGATCAATATATTCTCCTAAATTAAAGGACCCATTATTATTGTGTGTGCTGAGCGTGTGTTTTGTTAGTGTTGCAGATTTAATGGCAATGTATATCACTGATGGCAAAAAATTCATTGGTACTTTTTTACTTTTTTACTTAAGTACATTTCTGAGCCTGTACTTTTGTACTTTTACTTGGGTAAAGCTGCTGAGTCAGTACTTCTACTTTTATCAGAGTATTTTTATACAAGTATCTGTACTTCTGCTTAAGTAAAGAATGCTGTAATGTTTGCCACGTCTGATTGATTGGTACTCGTACTGCATGTTACGGAAGCCGTAAACGGCCATAGATTCATAACTTTTTTTCTCCCGTTATCTCTTTATAACTACTTAATTCTTTCATTGTCTTGAGATAACGGCATAAACTGTTTGTTTTCCCGAGATAACAAGTCAAATTAACTTGTTATCTCAAGAAAACAATCCTTGTTTTCACATTATAAAGAGAAAAGTATGTCGTTATCTCAGAAAAACTAAAGAATGAAGTCGTAGTAACGAGATAAGATAAAAAAGTCATGAATTCATGGCCACTTATGGCTTCTGTAGTATGTCCTATGTTTGCTGTGTGCCTCCTTTCCACACTGCACCTTGCCACTCACCCCACCACTACCATCACAAAACACAACACAGAGAGTACTGAAGCTGGGCGTGTAGAGAGGACTACAAGGGTTACTTATAAATGTTTTTGTAATATTATTATTTTACTTTTTTTCTCATTTAAAGTCCTTTTGTATGTTTTGCCAGTTGGTATTGAAGATTTGCTGTAAGTCACATTCCACAGTTTATAGGTTGCACGTGTGCATGTAGCAACCCTAGCGTGACCATATGTCTGTTTAATGGAGACTGTTCCAGTTTTAGGCTCCTTGTCACTGTCAAACAAATATCTGAAAAACACTAATATGTCCCACTTTTCAAAAAACAATATCCCAGTGGACCCTATTTTAACCAACAGGGAATTATAAAATCTTTGTCTAAACACTTCCATCGCTAAATGTATATACCATTGTAATCAGCAAAACAAATATTTGATTTTAACATGGTTACCTCATATCTGCGGACACATATTGGTCATTATTATGAATTATTGAAAAAAATGCTCATGTTTTCTTTAAAGATAAAAGTGGATTTAAATGGAAAAAAATCACTTCATCTAATGTTTGCTGTGTCATCTGCATTTTTCATGGACTTTATGAAATGAAATTTTATTTCTAGGAAAAAAGTTCAATATTTTCAGATCTGTCAGTCAGGTGTCCTAATAGTTTTAGCCACCACTGTAGCTAAATATGTGTGAGCTAAGCTAGGTGTTTGTTCATTCACTAACTGAGTTGTCAACATAACATACTTCTTTGTCAATGGCAAGAGAAAAGTACAGTTAATAAAGTTTAAAGTTTCAATCCATTTGTATTGATGTAACAAAGAAATTAACTTCATGTGCACTTACATCTTTTCATGTTTGTTTCACACCTTTATGTATTATGTTTCAGTTTTGAAAAAAAGAAGTGCAGTAAAGCCCAAATGTTTCTTAACACAACCTCACTGGAGGCTTTTGATCTGCTATCTGTCAAGCCCATAGTGAGGACAGAACAGAGGGATATATGTTTTTTATACAGACACAAACCTGGAATCTTGCTGACAGCCGTTTCCACATCAGACCCAATTCTTGACCGGATTGGACAGAACAGTAAGATGACATGACACTGCTGTAGGTCTGCAGGCAGGACCCTTGACCCCTGAGAGTTTAGCTGATCCAGGAGCTGCTGATGAGCGCCATGCTTTGGGTCTGACCCAATAAGGAACGCCTTCAGTGGCTTCACCTCTGGAGCTGGAGGCACAGGTAAAATAATAAACTATTCTATACAAATAAACTCACAACACACCTCTATAACACTGGTGAAGTAATGAACAGGTTACACACAGGGGGCTGCTTACCTTTGTTCTGTGTGGTATTATTACTAGGCAGGGCACTAGGTCCTGGCACATCTTCGGACACACACACTAACACACAAAAACAAACCAACAAACAAACAAACGTTTGTTTAGAATTATTTTTGCAACACATAAACACCACCTAACATAACTTCATTCTAGTATTTCAGTCTGATTTTTTTATTGTAAAAGAATAGTTTTGTTTTTAGAACATATGCTAAAGTTTGGGCACCCCTCTGAGGTTGCATAATGCATAAAGATCTTCATGAAAAAAAGATCATGGAGGTATGTCATTCATTTTCTAGTGGCATCTGAGTTCCAGGGTGTTTTCCTAACAACCGTCTTTACTGTAGCAGTATTTAGGTGCATGAAATTAAATGAAATGTGCAAAAAATGTCTGTGCAAAAGTTTGGGCACCCTTATCAGTTTGCTGATTTGGATGCATGTAACTTGTCAAAATGGATTACTTGCAACACAAAACTTGTCAGATTAGTTAGTTAATCTGACAAGTTTTGTAAAAAGGTGCATCCAACAAATATCTGAAAAACACTAATATGCCCCACTTTTCAAAAAACTATATCCTAATGGTCCCTATTTTACCCAATAGTAAAGCACAGGAAACTTAAAAACCTTTGTGTAAACACCCCCATTGTGAAATGTATTAACTATGTCATGCTTACATAAAACATGTTTTATATACCATTGTAATCAGTAAAACAAATATTTGATTTTATCATGGCTACCTCATATCTGTAGACACATATTGGTCATTATTATGAATTAATGAAAACATGTTCATGTTATCTTTAAAGTTAAAAGTGGACTCAAATGCAAAAAAAAAAAAGTTACTTTATCTAATAGCATGTTTCATGGACCTAATGGAATTAAATATTGTTGATGGGGGGAAAAAAAGTTCAATATTTTCAGATCTGTCAGTCAGGTGTCCTAATAGTTTTAGCCACCACTGTAGCTAAATATGTGTGAGCTAAGCTAGGTGTTTGTTTATTTATTCACTGAGTTGTCAACATAACATACTTCTTTGTCAATGGCAAGAGAAAAGTACAGTTAATAAAGTTTGAAGTTTCAATCCATTTGTATTGATGTAACAAAGAAATTAACTTCATGTGCACTTACATCTTTTCATGTTTGTTTCACACCTTTATGTATTATGTTTCAGTTTTGAAAAAAAGAAGTGCAGTAAAGCCCAAATGTTTCTTAACACAACCTCACTGGAGGCTTTTGATCTGCTATCTGTCAAGCCCATTGTGAGGGATATATGTTTTTTTATATAGACACAAACCTGGAATCTGGCTGACAGCCGTTTCCACATCAGACCCCATTCTTGACCGGATTGGACAGAACAGTAAGATGACATGACACTGCTGTAGGTCTGTAGGCAGGACCCTTGACCCCTGAGAGTTTAGCTGATCCAGGAGCTGCTGGTGAGTGCCAAGATTCAGGTCTGACCCAATAAGGAACGCCTTCAGTGGCTTCACCTCTGGAGCTGGAGGCACAGGTAAAATAATAAACTATTCTATACAAATAAACTCACAACACACCTCTATAACACTGGTGAAGTAATGAACAGGTTACACACAGGGGGCTGCTTACCTTTGTTCTGTGTGGTATTATTACTAGGCAGGGCACTAGGTCCTGGCACATCTTCGGACACACACACTAACACACAAAAACAAACATTTGTTTAGAATTCTTTTTGCAACACATAAACACCACCTAACATAACTTCATTCTAGTATTTCAGTCTGATTTTTTTATTGTAAAAGAATAGTTTTGTTTTTAGAACATATGCTAAAGTTTGGGCACCCCTCTGAGGTTGCATAATGCATAAAGATCTTCATGAAAAAAAGATCATGGAGGTATGTTATTCATTTTCTAGTGGCATCTGAGTTCCAGGGTGTTTTCCTAACAACCGTCTTTACTGTAGCAGTATTTAGGTGCATCAAATTAAATGAAATGTGCAAAAAATGTCTGTGCAAAAGTTTGGGCACCCTTATCAGTTTGCTGATTTGGATGCATGTAACTTGTCAAAATGGATTACTTGCAACACAAAACTTGTCAGATTAGTTAGTTAATCTGACAAGTTTTGTAGAAAGGTGCATCCAACAAATATCTGAAAAACACTAATATGCCCCACTTTTCAAAAAACTATATCCTAATGGTCCCTATTTTACCCAATAGTAAAGCACAGGAAACTTAAAAACCTTTGTGTAAACACCCCCATTGTGAAATGTATTAACTATGTCATGCTTACATAAAACATGTTTTATATACCATTGTAATCAGTAAAACAAATATTTGATTTTATCATGGCTACCTCATATCTGTAGACACATATTGGTCATTATTATGAATTAATGAAAACATGTTCATGTTATCTTTAAAGTTAAAAGTGGACTCAAATGCAAAAAAAAAAAAAGTTACTTTATCTAATAGCATGTTTCATGGACCTAATGGAATTAAATATTGTTGATGGGGGGAAAAAAAGTTCAATATTTTCAGATCTGTCAGTCAGGTGTCCTAATAGTTTTAGCCACCACTGTAGCTAAATATGTGTGAGCTAAGCTAGGTGTTTGTTTATTTATTCACTGAGTTGTCAACATAACATACTTCTTTGTCAATGGCAAGAGAAAAGTACAGTTAATAAAGTTTAAAGTTTCAATCCATTTGTATTGATGTAACAAAGAAATTAACTTCATGTGCACTTACATCTTTTCATGTTTGTTTCACACCTTTATGTATTATGTTTCAGTTTTGAAAAAAAGAAGTGCAGTAAAGCCCAAATGTTTCTTAACACAACCTCACTGGAGGCTTTTGATCTGCTATCTGTCAAGCCCATTGTGAGGGATATATGTTTTTTTATATAGACACAAACCTGGAATCTGGCTGACAGCCGTTTCCACATCAGACCCCATTCTTGACCGGATTGGACAGAACAGTAAGATGACATGACACTGCTGTAGGTCTGTAGGCAGGACCCTTGACCCCTGAAAGTTTAGCTGATCCAGGAGCTGCTGATGAGCGCCATGCTTTGGGTCTGACCCAATAAGGAACGCCTTCAGTGGCTTCACCTCTGGAGCTGGAGGCACAGGTAAAATAATAAACTATTCTATACAAATAAACTCACAACACACCTCTATAACACTGGTGAAGTAATGAACAGGTTACACACAGGGGGCTGCTTACCTTTGTTCTGTGTGGTATTATTACTAGGCAGGGCACTAGGTCCTGGCACATCTTCGGACACACACACTAACACACAAAAACAAACCAACAAACAAACAAACGTTTGTTTAGAATTATTTTTGCAACATATAAACACCACCTAACATAACTTCATTCTAGTATTTCAGTCTGATTTTTTTATTGTAAAAAAATAGTTTGTGGGACACATTTAGGTTTTAGAACATATCATTCTATCATTTCCTTCCTGCTGATTCTGGAGAGTTGAGATCATTTCTGGCATTGTTAGCAAACTGGCTGGGCCTGGAGGACTGCAGAGGCTGAGGTCCTACAAGGAAGTGATGTCATTAATAGTAAATATAAAAAATATATATATTAAAAAAATGACATGCATCTCATGTAACATTAAAACTGTGGATTATACATCCAGCTGCCTGATGTTGGGACACTAGATTCCACTGTGCTCCTTCTCCCTTGAACACAGTTCCTCCTCTGTAGGCCTAATATTGGCCTGGCCCCGGCCAAAAGGAATTCTCCCCATCATCCTGATTAGCAGTGCCTGTCCCCAAAAGGACAACACTGTCCTCAAACAGAAGAGATGCTCCTGTGGACAATACAGTCCCCAACCTTGGGCACTCAGTGAAGACCAAAAATATTTTATAAAACAGTTAGCCATGGCACAGATTTTAGCTGTATATTAAACATGATCCAGGGTTTGTATTTTTCAAGTTTAGATTCCACTAACTGGGGAACAATCTGCCATTTTGTGTCACCTAGACCAGTTGTTTCTGGATCACGTTCACACAAGGAATCTTCTTTGCATGATACACATATAACATGTATTTGTGCAAACTGCGTTTGTAGGAAATGATGTCTGAAAGTGTTCCTGAGGCCAAGCAGTGATTTCCACTTCAGAATCATGCCTGTTTTTAATGCAGTGTGGTTTGAGGACCCAAAGATCTCAAGCAACCAACACATTCAATACTAAAAATCGAGACTGCCTTTGCTCCTTGACCATTAACCACATCTGCATGCAACATCTGTCACCAGCTTTGTTTTATTAAGACCACATAATTTTTCCAGCCTTATGATGCCCTGTGCCATTTTTTTTTCTGAAGTTAACACATCACTGACAATGACCTATAGAGAAAAAGACTTGCTGATATGGTTATTTTCAATATTTTTTGTGCTGTATGTAAAACAGGTTTGTGAGTGAGAGTGAATTAAGCCTCAGTAATTTATAATGTGATCCAAGTGATCAGCCCTATGTTAATGCTGCTTTGTTCTCACCTGGAGTTCGGAGCTGGCTGTGCAGGGCTCTCACTAAGGACTGAAAGAATGATATCAAATTCTGCATCACATTCACAGCATCTGCAATAAAACAACAATACAAAAATATGAAAAAGAAAATTACATTTATGTGTAATGAAAATTGTACAGTCTTTAAAATTTGGCACCTTTAACAGCCACCATTCCACTTAAAAACATTAAAATTTGTACTTAAGACCCACTTAGGAGGATTTTTGGCATTCACCAATTTTTTTCTTAACTTAACAGTGTTCTTCTGGAAGAAGAAAAACAGGTCAGCAGTTCAGCAATTCAGCAGTTGCATAATATTATCAGAAAATAATGATTCAGTCTGATTGTAGATTACAATTTATTACAAATTATTCCTTATTAATACAGTTTAATAAAATAATAGTGATCCGTGGTGGTATAGACCAGGTATAAGCGTAAAACAGACTTCATACTTGCTCTGCAGTGACCAGTCTCGTCTCAGTCTCTGTCCTCTGCCCCAGTCCCCTCTGTATACACAACTGTATTACTGTGGTTTCACTTCAGAAAGAGGAGCTTTCTCTGCCTCGCAGACAGAGAGGAGCATGTGTATCGTTGCTGGCCGCGCATTTACAGGGACACGCCCAGGTCTGCTGTTCAGAGGTTGTGTTGCATGTCCTGCAACTTTTTTCTCAATAATTTTTTACTTTTTTCTTTTATATATTTTATTACAAATGTCTAACTTTTTGCCCACAAAATGCAGCTCAGTTTCACAAATGAAAAAACAACAGGAAGAGGATTAGTGCGGCAGTAGCTCAGTTGGTAGAAACGCTTCCACACTAACCCAAAGGTTGATGGTTTGGTCCCTGCTACCTGCATTGCATACTATTGTTTTGTCTTTGGGCAAGACACTTCGCCCACCTTGCCTGTATGAATGGGTCAGTGTGACTGTGTTTGGTGGAGGTCGGAGGGGCCATAGGTGCAAAATGGCAGCCACGCTTCTGTCAGTCTGCCCCAGGGCAGCTGTGGCTACAGAAGCAGCTTTGAGAAGCTTGTACAGAGCAATATAAAAAACAATCTATTATTAGAATAGTAGTAGTAGTAGTAGTAGTAGTATCATCTGCTGGTTCAGACAGTACTGGATGTGTCCTTGCCTCCTTGGTACAACTATATCAGAAATGTGGAAGCAGGGAGAGGCTGAATGTTTATGTTTGGCTATATAGAGGTACAGGGAAACATAGGTTATAAAAAAGTAAAAAGAATTAAAACTACCTTCTCTAGGAATCATATTGATTATTGTCAACGCTCCTGCTTCCCTCTCACCTGTAGTTTGGAGCTTGTGTTGCAGATCATCCACGAAAGACTGAAGGAATGTTACAAAAAGCTCCTCATATTTATCAGGCTCTGCCCAGAACATGTTCACAGCATCTGCACAAAAAATAGCATAGGTTTAGTACAAATCAGTTTATCAGCAATGGCACTATAGCCAGTAAACTGGTTCTGAGAGGGGTCTGTTACTATTCATGTAGTAGTAAAAGTAGTGAAAATGACTTTTACGCAAGTAATGTAGAATTTACTCTGCAGTTTTGTTTTGGTTTTTTTTTTGTTTTTTTGTTGTTGTTTTTTTTCTAACATTTGGAAACATGCAAGTGGGTTCAAGTATCTTTTTGTCCTCAGTAACAATATAAGAGGCTCTCCAGCCTTGTAACCAAGGTCCTGATTTCAATCCCAGGTTTGAGCACAATGTACAAAACAGTAGTTGTAGTATTAGAAGTAATTATTTTGCTACCTTTGAATAATAATAATAATAATAATAATAATAATAATGGATTATTCATATTTTAAAGTAACTTTCCGACCTCTGCAACAAACTATCAATGATGCCTTATCTTCATCTTCATCTGTTATCTCAGAAGTAAGTGTTATACTGGGTTTTATCATATACATATTGTTGAGTAGGGTTGACATCAGGAGTAAATAAATAGAAACTAAAACAGCTATAAAACTTACTCTCATGACATTCTGCTGAGGTCAGAGTCTTCAACGTTTGAAAGAGTACATCTGGTTCCATTTGCTGAAATGTGAAATCAAACTGTTCATTTTAACACTTGTCACAGCATTTACCAGAGCACTTTCACACAACACACAACTGTGGAATAAAATCTGAGGAGACTTACTTTTTGTTGTGGAGAGTTGCGTTCTGACAAAATATAGATAAAAGATATTAAGGAGCTCACTACTAGAGGGAGCAGCTCAATGTAGACAAAAACCAAAGGATAAATATAAGTATTACTCTTCCTTTAAATAAACCACATCAGAATTGAGAGTCTTCATTCATTTTTGCTTTTTCCCTCTATGGTCTCCAGAGTGAATCATTGTTTCGTGTCGTGGAGTGTTTTGTATACTGAGTTTGCATAAGTTTTACACTTGATCCCTTTAATACAACCCTCTCCTTTTATCTGGGCTTGGGATCAGCACAAAAATAAACTTGTGAGTACACTTGGCTTGTGACTCCCTGTGGCTCCATGGATCAGAAGTGAGTGATGAGTGATGAGTGATGAAGACGTTGTGTCAGTGCTAATGTGGACTGTTCCTGACATATAAACAGTTCATATCTGACAAAAGTGATGTTCAGGAGCATTATTTATAAAGCTTGAGTATGTCCAGAATGAGGCTGAAGCTGGCGTAAGCCATCCTTCCTTTGGCGCATCTATAAAAACCCAACTAGGCGTGAAACCTTGCGTATCCCTACACCAGCTCTGACCCTGGTGTGTGCACATTTTAGAGACACGGCACAAAGGCAACCCTTAAGACGAGCTGCTGAAGTGAAGCAAGTCTGACAAATTCATGTTTGGTGCGCGTTTGACACAGTGCAGAAAAACAATGGACTTAATTCAGACATCATTTCAACAGGTAGTGAGTAAAAGTCAGGGAAGAACATTTGATTTCTTATAATTTAGCTCAGTATTTTTGACAATAAAGCGGTTTGTAGGTGCGCTCGCAGGTGTGCAAACATGAACTTCCGCAGGGCGCTGCACTGGCTGTACTATACTGTATTTTACTGTACTATACTGTACTTTACTGTACTGTACTGTAGGTGGTTGGTGGATAAGGGTGAATCAAGGGCAATAAATAATCATGTGTTTAACAAACCTGGAGTTGTGAGCTTACGCTGCAGGAAACACACTAAGGACTGAAGGAATGACAGAGAAGCTGCTTTGTATTTATCAGGTTCTGTGTGAGTTCTGTTCATATCATCTGCAACAAAACAACAACAACAATAAATTGTAGTAAATATAGGTGTGATGTTGATTCAGTACAGTCCTTACAGTTGTTCACTTATAACAGTATGTTTGTGGTTACTACTGAACACTGACATGAAGCAAAGAGCTGTTCATAAAATCAACTGAAAAAACAGCATTTGAAATTTGAAATACACTGAATATGACTTTTATCATAATCATGGTATGACAATTAATTTCTCATTTGATTATATACTTTTTTATGTGTTTATACTGATCACCATCTGCTCCTTGTTTCTTCTCACCTTGAGTTTGACGCTTGCATTGCAGAAAACTCACTAAGGACTCAAGGAATGTTACAAAAGGCTCCATGTATTTATAATATTCTGAGTGCAATACTTTCCCAGCATCTGCAAAAACAACACCATATTTTTCAAAAAGAACAGAAAGACAGTGATGGCATTACAGTCAATATGGCTTAGGCCCAATCCCATTTCTCTCCTTTTCCCCTTCTCCTTAGCCCTTCCCCTTCATTTTGTGCGTTCACAAGAGACAAAAGAGTATCTAAGTTCTCTTTTGGATCGAGGGGAAGGGCGAGGGCTAAAAGCTGTACACCCCTCCAAACAGAGCTTTTGCACATGCACACTAAGTTATGTATGTATTGTTTCATTGCTATATCTGACAGGTGATCTTTACCTGAGTGCAGAGACAGGTGAACATACGTTTAAATCACATAAATCACATTTATAATCATCAAAAAAGTATTTATTCCAACCAATACAAATAATAATAATAATAATAATAATAATAATAATAATAATAATAATAATAATAATAATGTTTGTTTAAAGTATAAACGGAGCTAATAGCTTGAGCGATGATGTAGGGTTAGGGGAAGTGGTAGGGGTAAGAATGAGAAATGGGATTGCTCAGGTAATGTACTCCACACTTTTTTCCCTCATTACTAAAGTAACACCTCAAAAACCTCAGAGCATATGAGCACACATTTGTCTTTGGAGCCAAAGTAGAGACATTCACCTCACAACTAAGTCCTGACTTTGTTCAAACAAAGTAGTTTGTAGTAGAAACAATATCATCAGCAGCAGTTGTAGTGGGTACTTGCTGTGCATTTACAAAGAAATACTCCTTTGTACTTAACAAGGATGCCACAATGTCAAATTTTTGTGTCACGATTATTGTGAGATTACATTTTGCAATGTACGATTTTTACGATTATTTACACCGACCAAGTAGTAAATTACTTAGTTAGTTAATTAGTTTTCCTTTTACATGACACCCATATTTGATGTGTAAAACACTAGAGGAGTTAGGGACACACTGTCATTTTTAAGTTTGTCCAGGTTTACTGAGGCTCTCAGGACCACACTGCCCACACACAACAGAGCCCACTCTGGGCTCTGACTGAGGCAGAAAACGATTCTTTAAAACAAAAATAATTATAAGAATCAGTAAAAACAAAGTGCTGACAGAGTCTGGACTGAGCCAGGAACATGTGTGAAGTTGCCCTTGTCCTGCTCTGGTTCCACACAGACCAGACAGTCCTGAGGTGTTTCTCAAAGCCCAGGGGCCTCATTAATAAAGCTGGCGTACCCCAAAAACAAAGGCTGAAACTTGCGTACACCACTCTCTGCGTCAATGTTGGTATTTATAAACATCAAACTAGATGTAAAAACTTGCATAGCACAACACAAGCTTTCAACCTTGCTGTTACGCGCGCTACGCGTACGCCCCGACCCGGTTGTGCCCTTAACTCATTTGTGTTTGTTTGCCTCCCTAGTCCCGGATTGGCCAGCCTGGTGCCGCGAGGGCATAAAGCCGGCGGAGGTGGATTTGGCGCGCTCTCTCATCTCTCTCTCTCCGCACCCTCGCCAGCCACAGCCACGTTGCCACGTCTTTTTTCTTTTAGTTTTAGGGTGAAGAATGGAGTCTCAGCTTATGGTTTAGTTTAGTCACTTTTCACCTTCTTTGATGCTGGGCTCCCCCTCTTTATTTAGGGTTATTTTTGGTAGTATTTTGTTGTAAAATAAATTATTATTTTGAGCACTTAAACTATTGTCCGTCTCTTATGTTATGCGTCCCTCTTTACCCTAGACATACGCCGTACGCACTTTTCATAGACACGGCACAGAGGCAGGAAAGGAAAGAAGTGACGGAAGTCTCATGTTTGGTCCATTTGATACAGTTTACTTTTACTTTTTATCCCCCAGAAAACCAAAGGATTACACAAAGTTGTGAGCAATTAATCACGAGCGGTGTTTAAAACACAGGAATGCATTTACTTTTTATTCATTTTATTAAGTGTTGGTGCCATTAGGGGGTTTCAAAAACGTGCACACACATGCACGTGCACCAGAAGGCAGCAGCACGAGCCCACTTAAAAATCCTGGTTGGAGCTTTGTAAAAGGAAAGCAGGGATGATCTTTGAAGAATAACTGGGCGCTTTTATGAAATAATTGCTGGAGAAGTCTAACTGGCTCCTACTGACAGTTTACACAGGGCTGTGTGGTTTTCATGAAGCGTTGTGTCAAATGAGACCCAATAGACTCTGTCATTATGCATGACACTGCGGTGATTACTGCCCCTCTACCATTACACCTTCACCCAGGTGAAGCACTTCCACTGTCTTGTAGACGGGCACATATGTAAAATGTAACATGTGTAAAATAAATTGCACTTCAGAATGAGTGAAGAATTAGAAGACAGTGCTCTTTCATGGGTTACAAGTCACACTAAACAGCACAGAAAAATCATAAATTAATATGTTGCACTCAACAAATTAAACACCGTATTATGTTTTAAGATGTTATTTTCAAATGTTTACATGGTAAGAGCAGTGGATTCATAGTGTAATTGTAACAATATTGGTCGGAGAAGCAGTGTTCACTTTGCAGTGCACGTGCGTGTGTATATAGTGCTGTGTGGAGCGTCTCGTGCCTCCCTCTCTTCCATGTTTCTCTCATTAGTGGCTCATGTTTAGGTAAATCTCATTCAGAAGTCACTTTGCATTGACCTTTGGTGGATTTGAGGCATGGAGTTGGCGTGACGTGAGATGGGCTTACGTGCGCACCTTTCTACTTCAGGTGGGATCTATAAAGGGGAAATTGCATCTAGGTGTGTGTACTCAGTGTTTATAAATCTGAATATTTTCTTGTGTACACTACTTTTTGCTTTCTGGCCTACATGAACTTTTAGTAAGGATTCCGCTTACAGTTTTATTAATGAGGGCCCAGGTACCTTGCCTTGCCTTCAAAGTGATTTCCTTCTAATCCAAGGCAAGTGTCCTCCTTCGGTCCAAATAAACGCCTATGGAACAGACTTCAGAGTGAGCAGCGTCACCACAGCCACACCTCCTGCCTGGTTTTAGTGTTATACTTGGGAAATCTTTACATGTGGATTATATTAATACAATTCTTAAATACTTATCACTTATTTAGTCTTTTATAAACAGAGAGCATAAGCATTTTAGCTTATAAATGATCTCAAATGCAAGGCAGTGAAGGATACACTGACGTATCCTTGGTGAATTAGCCACATGTTAGCCAAACAGAGGACACCTGCCTGGGAAGGACATGAACATTGAAACACACTTTTGGCAACAGGTGATGACCTTGATGCCTTCATGTGACGTAATGAAGGCAAGACAAGGCACCTGGGCTTTGAGAAACACCCCTGGCCTCTTCAAACATACTATTAGAGCGCCCCCTACAGGAGACACAAGCAACAAAACACATGCAGCCTGTTCAGACAAACTGTCTGCAGTATTTCAGATCAGACTCCAGAGTTTCAGCACCAGGACAATAACAGCAGAGTCTAACCCTCACTTTTGAGGCCTACAAATGGGCTCAGAGTCTGCAGCCAATAAATCTGTTTAATACTGAGTCAGCCTCATTATTGATAAAAATCATACTTAAAGCAAAAGTTTTATCTAAATTGTATTGAAAGTCAAATTTCTATTGAGAAAGTGAAACTTTACATTTTTGGTAAATTTATTGGGATTGTTCTATATTATTATATGGCCCTGCCTACTTTAAATTACACCAGAACGAAGAGTAGTGAAGGAGTTTTGTTTGTATTATTGTGGATTGTTCCTGACATAAAGCATGACATTTTTATTACAGAAAGTGCATAAATGCGTGTGTTGAATAATGCAAATTATATGCAAATTAATGAAAATAATAATTTACAAACAAAATATTTTTACTTGAAATGAAAATTACTACATCACTAATGACTAACAAGAAAAAAAAACTGATAGGATGAGGGTTAAATGCTGCTAAACCTGACCCATTATCTAATTATTATTATTATTTTATTTTTTTTATTTATTTATTGATTATACAGGGATCATATAAACATGTACCAACTGGCCATTACTACAACTAATACCTTTTAGATTATTTTTTCTGATGGTAACTGGCATCAAACAGCAGTGAGATAACAGCACATACATATCTTCATCCACACAGCACAGCCTCACCAGGAATCATCAGCCCCTCCCTTCGTGTGCAGCCACTTTGCTAACTTTTACTGGGCAGACTAGTGTCCACACACACTGTCTCCCAGCAGGGGACAGTGTCCTAGCCTTTCAGTCACTTTCTGTTCAAGGTTCGCTCAAAATTCACCCATATATTTAGCATGTAACATTTACTGGGACAATGCATTCATTTATTTAATCTGTACTGTGTTTGAGTAATAATAATAATAATATTAATAGTGCCATTTCTTTTCCTCATCTGTAAGAAATTAATAATCATGGATTTTTTGTTCTTGTGTTTTATTTTGTTGTGTTTGTGAGGAATCTGATGGAATTTGTTGATAGACTAAAACAACTATAAACAAATATAAACTTATTATAAACTTACTCTCATAACACTCTTCTGAAGTCAGAGTCTCCAGATTTTTAAAAAGTGTCTCCAGATCAACTCTCTAAAATGCAAGTGAAACATTATTTTACACAAATCTCAGTAAATTTCTGTGAACTGTTTGAGAATTCACACAACACATAGACAGTGGAAAACAGTCTGAGGAGCCTTACCTTCTGTTGTGAAGAATTCTGTCCTCTGAACCAGTCTACCTGATTTTTGAAAACAATAACCATAAAACAAAACAATAATCAAAAACAAAACCAATAATTATAAACAAGTTCAGCATTGTTCTGAGATATTTGGAAGCTTACCCCTGTTCAAAGGCCATTGTTCAGAGTCATAAAAACAAACAAACAAACAAACAAAACTAAAGCATTTTGGTGTGAAAAGAAACTTATGTTTGGTTAGGGTTGAACCAAAAACAAACATTTCAAAAGCAAAACTTAAAGCTGCATGACTTACATGATGACAGAAACGTGTCCGTCATGGTCCTGAATATCACCAAACTGTAGAGACAGAGACAGCGCCTGATGATGAAGGAAAGACAAACTGAGTGAAACAGAAAGTTGTCCTGCTGTACTTTTTGATCACATGTTCTGAAAAAGGAGGAGCCATGCAACGCTTTGCTCCAACTTTTAAACTGTAATCTTTCTATCAGGGTGTGATGCCCTTAATGTCATAGTGAACATTTAACAGAGCTTTTTATATCACAGTCAAGACTGAAAGACTTTGATGAACTCTTACCTCTGTCCATCAAAATACACTCTTGGACTTAAGTTCAGAGACGTGTGACAAACAATTACACAAAGAAATCAAAAATAGACTAAGAGAACAGGATCACTTAAACAGGTCCTGATCAGACTCTATGTGGTCCAGGTCTGGACCAGATCCTGATCCAGGGACTCTGAGCTCACAGACTGTAAAACACTGATTGGATTTTATACAGTAAAATATCTGTTGCATATTATGTGTATTTACTACATTTTACTAATGTTACACCACAAACAAAAACAGTTTGTTGATACTTGGTTTAGACTTACCACCCCAGAAAGACAAATGTAGAAAGTGTTTTAGAGAGCTCAGTGTATTGTTTGTGACTGACAGATCAGTGTGGTGTGTGTCATTTTACGAGTGACATTTACAACAGTGTCCAATGTGTTCATGTTTGATTTTGCACATGTTCTAAGATGTTTTGAACAATTATTACAAAATACTAATGTCTCATACTAAGGACTTTGGCTCTGACCAGAGTTATACGAGTTATGCTTTTTGACTGACATTCCATAAATATACAATTGC
Organism: Bostrychus sinensis; assembly: GCA_020698575.1. NCBI lineage: Eukaryota > Metazoa > Chordata > Actinopteri > Gobiiformes > Eleotridae > Bostrychus > Bostrychus sinensis. The sequence goes on along the minus strand of CM036244.1, from coordinate 33,049,892 downwards.
AGTATGTATGAAAATATATAAAAATCAAATTACCTGATTTAAAAAAAAATAATGAACATTAACAACTAAGAAGGAAACAGAAGAATAAATGATATGTTTGTACTGGTGCCTGGCTTCCTGAGAGGCAGGTGGAATGAGGTTGTGGTTACAGTTTAATATGTGACAACAGAAAAACAATGTGACTCAGGAATTCAGAGGGAGGTGCAGGTTGGACTTTTCCTTTCACTTCTTGAGATTGAATCAACAAGTTACTCAATGTGAAAGTTACTTACTTAGAGCCCTTTTTAAACATTGTTGTTATTTCTTAAATATCCATAATAACAGGTTGACATGTTCAAACTTACACTATCAAAGATTAAATGTGTTTCAAACTTTTACGCAAAAACATACCTGTAAATGTCACTCGTAAAAATGACACTCACCACACTGATCTGTCAGTCACAAACAATACACTGAGCTCTCTAAAACACTTTCTACATTTGTCTTTCTGGGGTGGTAAGTCTAAACCAAGTATCAACAAACTGTTTTTGTTTGAGGTGTAACATTAGTAAATACACATAATATGCAACAGATATTTTACTGTATAAAATCCAATCAGTGTTTTACAGTCTGTGAGCTCAGAGTCCCTGGATCAGGATCTGGTCCAGACCTGGACCACATAGAGGCTGATCAGGACCTGTTTAAGTGATCCTGTTCTCTTAGTCTATTTTTGATTTCTTTGTGTAATTGTTTGTCACACGTCTCTGAACTTAAGTCCAAGAGTGTATTTTGATGGACAGAGGTAAGAGTTCATCAAAGAAAGTCGTTCAGTCTTGACTGGTGTTTCAAAAGCAGATTCTCAAAACCAGATAGATTTTGTCCCTACTTAAACGGCGTAGACGTTGGTCTGAAGAGGCTGAACTTGGGCTGGGAAAAAGTTCAAAGAGGTCGCGCTTCAGTGTGAGAGGCTTGTTTGCTCTGAACCAATCAGAGCTCTCTCACAGTGGCACTCACAGCACATCAAGAGAGGATGAGTAATATGAGAATGAAAACATGTATGTGGCATTTTATAGACTTCGTGGGCCATTTAATAAAAAAAAAAATAAAAAAATAATAATAATAATAACAAAGATAAGTCACATTATAGTTAATAAACATTACATGAGCCCCACAAATGTAGCTGTATCTGTTTTCCTTATTGTATTGAATTATCTGAATACAAAAATAAGAAACTCATTCAATGGCCAGAATTATTTAGGGACTTAAAAGAAGAAATATGGCACAGCATTATGAAAGAAAATCAAAAGAAGAAGCTGGAGCTGAACAACTAAACAATGATATTGGTGAGAGAATTAAGAGAAAGATAATGTTAAAATCACTGCTTTAAGATGAACTCACTGCCTGCGCAAAGCAATAGCTACTGATCTGTCCAGACTCAGAGAGGACAGAGGGAGACAGAAGAGAAGAGAGGACAGAGAGAGACAGGTGAGAGGACAGGACAGGACAGAGGGAGACAGGTGAGAGGACAGGACAGAGGAAGACAGGTGAGAGGAGAGGACAGAGGGAGACAGGTGAGAGGACAGGACAGAGGGAGACAGGTGAGAGGAGAGGACAGAGGGAGACAGGTGAGAAGAAAGGACAGAGGAAGACAGGTGAGAGGAGAGGACAGAGGAAGACAGGTGAGAAGAAAGGACAGAGGAAGACAGGTGAGAGGACAGGACAGAGGGAGACAGGTGAGAGGACAGGACAGAGGAAGACAGGTGAGAGGAGAGGACAGAGGGAGACAGGTGAGAGGAGAGGACAGAGGGAGACAGGTGAGAAGAAAGGACAGAGGAAGACAGGTGAGAGGACAGGACAGAGGGAGACAGGTGAGAGGAGAGGACAGAGGAAGACAGGTGAGAGGAGAGGACAGAGGGAGACAGGTGAGAGGAGAGGACAGAGAAAGACAGATGAGAGGAGAGGACAGAGGGAGACAGGTGAGAGGACAGAGGAAGAGGAAGACAGGTGAGAGGAGAGGACAGAGGAAGACAGGTGAGAGGACAGAGGAAGAGGAAGACAGGTGAGAGGAGAAGACAGAGGAAGACAGGTGAGAGGAGAGGACAGAGGAAGAGAGGTGAGAAAAGAGGACAGAGGAAGACAGGTGAGAGGACAGGACAGAGGGAGACAGGTGAGAGGAGAGGACAGAGGGAGACAGGTGAGAGGAGAGGACAGAGGGAGACAGGTGAGAGGAGAGGACAGAGGGAGACAGTGAGAGGAGAGGACAGAGGAAGACAGGTGAGAGGAGAAGACAGAGGAAGACAGGTGAGAGGAGAGGACAGAGGAAGACAGGTGAGAGGACAGAGGAAGAGGAAGACAGGTGAGAGGAGAGGACAGAGGAAGACAGGTGAGAGGAGAGGACAGAGGGAGACAGGTGAGAGGAGAGGACAGAGGAAGACAGGTGAGAGGACAGGACAGAGGGAGACAGGTGAGAGGAGAGGACAGAGGAAGACAGGTGAGAGGACAGGACAGAGGGAGACAGGTGAGAAGAAAGGACAGAGGAAGACAGGTGAGAGGACAGGACAGAGGAAGACAGGTGAGAGGACAGGACAGAGGAAGACAGGTGAGAGGAGAAGACAGAGGAAGACAGGTGAGAGGAGAGGACAGAGGAAGACAGGTGAGAGGAGAGGACAGAGGGAGACAGGTGAGAGGAGAGGACAGAGGAAGACAGGTGAGAGGACAGGACAGAGGGAGACAGGTGAGAGGAGAGGACAGAGGAAGACAGGTGAGAAGAAAGGACAGAGGAAGACAGGTGAGAGGACAGGACAGAGGGAGACAGGTGAGAGGAGAGGACAGAGGGAGACAGGTGAGAGGACAGGACAGAGGGAGACAGGCGAGAGGAGAGGACAGAGAAAGACAGGTGAGAGGACAGAGGAAGAGGAAGACAGGTGAGAGGAGAGGACAGAGGAAGACAGGTGAGAGGACAGGACAGAGGAAGACAGGTGAGAGGACAGAGGAAGAGGAAGACAGGTGAGAGGAGAGGACAGAGGAAGACAGGTGAGAGGAGAGGACAGAGGGAGACAGGTGAGAAGAAAGGACAGAGGAAGACAGGTGAGAGGACAGGACAGAGGAAGACAGGTGAGAGGAGAAGACAGAGGAAGACAGGTGAGAGGAGAGGACAGAGGAAGACAGGTGAGAGGAGAGGACAGAGGAAGACAGGTGAGAGGAGAGGACAGAGGAAGACAGGTGAGAGCCACAGCTCTGTGACATATCCTATGTCACTCTCGCAGTATGAGATCTGCTCTTGAGGTAGACAATAATTATTATTATTGATGTAGCCTATTTATTTTGGCTTTATAGTAGAAAAACGATCATATAAAACTCTCAGATTAAGTAAAAATAAAGCCAATGAAACAGATAAATATAGGCTTGTCTAGAGGAAAATAATCTCTTTGCAGTAGCCTATAAAAAAAGAGAAAATACGGCACTAATCAAAGGACAATAATAATATGAAATAATAAATGAATAAGCATAAAAAGCATTTACAGTGAGGCTTCATTAAATAAGCTGTGCTTTACATCCAAGCAAGCGAACTGTGCTATTTTACGCAAAATGGATGCGTTTGTCTCTGTCTCTCATCCATGGAGCGCGTGATCAATTACTGTGTGTTAACAAAAGTGAATTGTTGCCTCTGAGTGCGCAGGTTAGAACAGTGCAGCGGGACTTTGCTCAACAGAATTTTTCAGTTGGATTTACGCTACATCTGTGAACTTGGCCAGAGAGGAAAGGTTAAACGGGAAAGACCTCGGGTTGATGCGCTGCTGCTGCTGCTGCTAAAACATATGTGTGCTGGAGAGGCTTTTACACACAGAAAAGAGCAGCCTCTGGTGAGTTTCATATTGTATCCTCATGCAGCCCAGAGGCAGGTGTCATATTAACTCCTTTCAACTGTTATATATATAAAACCAACATGTTCATGAGGCAATGCACAGCAATTTGTATCTTCAATTTGTGTAGATTTTATATGGGTATTTTTCAAACAGTCACAGTCACATGGTCCACTCCATGAGCAGAATATAAATGAATAAAGACAGTGGAATTGATGTGACATTTCTCTCCAAGTGCACATATATTTTTTAAATACTTCTAACTTTTATTTTATTGACTTTATATTGTGAGTATGTCTGCACGTGCAGTGTTTCGCTGAAATCACCTGCTTCAGATACAAACCACTGCTTTAGTGAGAGCAGTTCCCTGGCCCACACCACGCCCTGATGTTAGACCAGGCCCCTCTTGTTCAGACCACCACGCCTCCCGGTCTGGGCCCAGACGTAGATGTAGACGGGCTGCATAAAATAGCAAATTTCAGCCGTCTCCACCACCCCCCGTTTGGAAAATAGGGCCCTTTGTCTCTGAGGAACCTCAGATGATAAAAGAGCCTTGTTTTTGTTCAGCTAGTAAAGGTCAAAACACGCAACAGGTAATCCTCAAATAATTATCATCAAACAATAAAAACATAGTGTGCCTGATGAAGAATGCATGAAGGAAGGAAAAACTACACAGCTATAACAACTCCTGACCTCACCTGAATTTCTGAGTCAGAAGTGTTTTTAATCACATTGTAAACTATAAACCCATCCTCATTCCACCTGGCTCTCAGGAAGCCAGGCACCAGTACAAACATATTTGTTATTGTTTCCTTCTTAGTTTTTTTTTTTTTTTAATTAGGTAATTTAATTTTTATATATTTTCATACATACTGCAATTGTATATTTATGGAATGTCAGTCAAAAAACATAACTCGTATAACTCTGGTCAGAGCCAAAGTCCTTAGTATGAGACATTAGTATTTTGTAATAATTGTTCAAAACATCTTAGAACATGTCCAAAATCAAACATGAACACATTGGACACTGTTGTAAATGTCACTTGTAAAATGACACACACCACACTGATCTGTCAGTCACAAACAATACACTGAGCTCTCTAACCCCTAAATTCCACTGCAAGCGTCAGCGCCCTGCAGCGCCGCTCTGGCTCGAGAGTGCGTGGCGCTTCGTCAGAGATACGTCCCAGTTCTATTTTCCTGCAACAATGTTCCCAGTCCACGTCAATCTACACAGATCAGATCACACCAAACCAGACACTGAACGAGTGTAACTTCAAGATTTTCACATTAAATGTAAAAAATAAAAAAATAAAAAAACTTTTCCATACACGGAGTACATAACCTTTAATTATGGTATTAATATATATGCTTATGTGGTTGTAAAAATGTATAATATATGTACATTTATTGTTAATACAATCTGTTATATATACACATGCACATGTTCTTAAATCAAGTCACATCCTGTCGCACTTGCAACCCTTCCTGTCGCACCAGAGGCCGACAATTCAGGTCACAAGTCATTCAGTTTGTACAACAGTCAAAGGGCCATGGATGAGGAGTTAAACTGTTGTTTTCCATCTTTCTTCTGGTGAATGAAGATTGTTTTGGTCATGTTCCCGTCTTTATTGGAGGCCTTTATTGCACAATTTTGCAATTCCCGCACACGCTCCCCCCAACTGCTCAGAGCTCCGCGGCGCTGCGATGCCGTTACAAAACTCTTCCAGTGGGTGCGGGTCAGCGCCATCGGCCGCTGGCGCTTCACGGCATGGCGCTTATGCTTTCAGTGGAATTTTGGGGTGAAACACTTTCTACATTTGTCTTTCTGGGGTGGTAAGTCTAAACCAAGTATCAACAAACTGTTTTTGTTTGAGGTGTAACATTAGTAAATACACATAATATGCAACAGATATTTTACTGTATAAAATCCAATCAGTGTTTTACAGTCTGTGAGCTCAGAGTCCCTGGATCAGGATCTGGTCCAGACCTGGACCACATAGAGTCTGATCAGGACCTGTTTAAGTGATCCTGTTCTCTTAGTCTATTTTTGATTGATTGATTGATTGATTTCGAGCAAGTGAAACAAAGTACAATAGAAAAAAAAAAAATGTGTACACTGATGTAATCTTCACAATTGTTCACATCGAGGTAGAAAGAAAAAATAAAATAAATAGATATTTAAATAATTTGTATGCATAAACTATATGCATATTATGTACATATATAGATACTATATATATATTTGTGTGTATATATAAATATACAATTTATTTAACATACATGTGCAATATTTGCTCGAAAGGGAGTAGGAAGAAGAAAAACTTATTGACTCCCACCCCTAATTTATTCTTTTATATCAAACTATATGGTTGCAGTAATAATTCAATCATTATAGAGTTATATGTAATGTTCAGATCTTACTAGTTAGTTACCATATCATTATCAGCATTCATCATCAATATTAAACAATATTACAGTATAATTATTAGAGTAACATTAATGCAGCAATATCCTATAAATAGTATTTATAATTACATACTATAGATTAATATTAGCAATAACAATGTAGAATATCCCAATATTATTACTAACAATCACAACACCATAGATTAATTATATTATAACATTGTAGAATATCCCCATAATATTACCAATAATCGCTATACCACAGATTAATTATATTAATAATCATGACAGGATATCACAATAATATTACCAGCAATAATCACTATACCATAGATTAATTATATTCACATTTTTGACTATCACCAATATTACTATAAACTGTCATACCCTATAATAGTAATAATAATATTAACATCACTGTCTTCATTATTACCACTAATAATATTGATAATTAAAGCCGCAAGCGGCATTGATAGGCCCTCGCCGGCCGCAACCAGCGCTGGGGCAGAGGAGAAACCATTTTGCCCAAATTTTTTGTCGGTACCTTTTGATAAAAAACAGCAAAAAGCGTCCTAATACTCCATAGAACTGCATTGAATGTAATTCCCATTGGAATAAAATGGCAGAATTCAACCATCGCCATGGCAACACCGAATCAAATACGACTTGTGTACCATTGGAATTTTTGATCAGGATGACATCAAGAATATTTGTGCTGAATTTGACAAATTTTCATTCAAGTATTATTTTTTCTGTCCATAGAAATTTTTGTTTGTTGACAACACAGTATAAAATATGACATGAGTCTCATTGGCTTTTGTGATCAGCGTCACATAAAGTATTTTTCTGCCATGTTTCGTAAAATTTGGAAAAACAAAATTTTTTACTGACCATATAAATATTTGTCTCATTCTGTAGGGGGCGCTATTGCGGCAAATTTTATTCTTTCTCATTTAATGGGTTTAGGCTTGGAGGGTTTATGAGTGTTTAAAATTTGAGCCATATTGGAGTTAATATGTGCGAATTGTAGCAAATTGCAAGTATGGCGAAATTGAAATTTTTTTTGTAAACTTTGCGGCTGCGTGGCACAAAAACCGTAAAACATTTGCGAAGAATTTGGATAACTTTTAATGCCCCACTTCTGTAGATGATATAGAGCCATTAGGTTAAATGCCCAAGGAGGAGATAGAAAAAGTATGACGTGTGCAAAGTTGCTGACTCAGCACTTTGCAGATTTCAATCCAAGATTACCGACTTGTGGTTTGTCAGGGGGCATGGCCATAATAATATTTTTTGTTTTGCTCTATGTCAGCAATGTGATTACCGAATTTGGTGGGTCTGCGACAAACTTTACGTTCGGCCGACTCCCATTGGCGCAATGTATTTGCAATTTTGTAGGTGGCGCCACTTTTGTATTGTTAAATATGGCGCCTAAATAAAACAAAATTTTTCAGCACACCTGAATTTTGGGCAAAATTTGGTGAGTTTTCATAAATGTTCAGGGGGTCAAATTAGTGCTCAAAGAGCAGAAGAAAAAAAAGAAGAAAAATAATAATAATTTTAGCAAAAACAATATATCCGTTTACATTATTCCCACAAATTATATATTTTCAGAAAGCTCTCAAGGTCCCCCACGTGACTGTGGGGTCAAATGTCAATGGGTTCGTGGGTCAATGACGAGCGCGTGTGGCTTCGCCCATTGACTTCCATTCATTCTCAGCCAATACAAGTATGTGGCTTCCATACCGGAGGTATGTGTTTGTAGTACTTGTTGCTATGAGTTTGTACATGGGAAAGCGCTTCGCGCTTTATTTTTGTGCGCTTCGCGCACTTTGGGGCACTGCTGTGCAGACACAATAGGCCCTGCGCCACCCTTGGGGCTCGGGCCTAATTATATTTACAGTGCTGATGACTTTTGAACACGTAAGGGTCCACAGCGTTTGACAAGCTGCCATCCCCACAACTACAACTACAACTACAACTACAACTACAACTACAACCAGCTCAGAGGGAGAAGCCTCACGGAGCAGCACCAGTCCAATAGGTTAGAAATATATATGCTATAATAATTTACAAAATAAATTACAGCTTGACTTTGACAATTATGCAAGTAATGCATGTGCAGCTGCTAACACAAATCTGTAAACATATAGTTTCAGACCCAGTGATGTTTTTCATCAGCCCAGCTGTTCCTGCTGACAGCTCCCAGTGTACAGACCCCTGCAGATTTCTACTGTGGACTCAGAGATGTCACAGTGGACCCAGTGTTGAGCTGTAGCTGAGTTTCTGATGAGAACAGTTTCACCTGCTGCAGACAGAGACACCTCAGAGGGGACAGCAGAGGTCTCCCCTGATTGTGACATGTTTGCTGTATAAATGTATTGTTCACAGTGTTTGAATCTCCTTTCATATTTTCAGAAACATGGCTTACCAAACATGTAAAATTATAAATATACCTACAATATAAGTCATGCCTAAATGTCACAACAGTAGACACACTCTTTTAGATGATAAATGAAACAAGTGAGTACTGTTGTAGAATATACCAAACCATCCTCTGAGCAGCTGGACCTGAGGACAGAGAAGGAGAGCACATAGTGTAAATGTAATATAATAAGTAACAGTATTTCTAGATAAGACAATAGTATGTCAACACGTTTGTGCAAACAGGAGTTCATGTCCTTAGCAGACTCCCTGAGCAGTCACTAATGTTTGAATAATAAAAAGACAACTCAGCTGTTAGAAACATTGACATTACATTCACTGTGGAGTGCCACTGGTTGGGTGTGGAAGTCTGTTTTGGTAATGTGACAATGCTAATATTCATGACTAAGAAGCTATAGAAAAGAAAATACAAAGCATACATTTACATACTAATTAGCTTTCAGATCCTTTGCAATGTACATGAACCGTTTGTAGCAGAAGCCCAGGTTTTATTTCATTTCAGCTGAAATGCATTTAGCTTGAAGCTAGCAGAGTGTTAGCTCATGTGCTATTAGGCTGCATGTAATGCACAGACTTTTCACATCGAGGTGAAAGTTATTTGTTACAGCATCAAAATATTAACCCTAAAGTATTCTGTATAATGGAGCTGCTGCTGGCGATGCAAAGCTAAGCGACAGCAGCTTCAGTAGCAGAGGTCAACAACTCACAGGATAAATGTTCAATCAAAGAATTCAGTTATGAGCTTAATAAACTTTTTGTGGTACTATTCCCTAATAATGCTCATACTCCAAAAATCCTATTGAAATTCATAATTTATGTCCAACAACTTAATTCCTACTAATGAGCAGTAAATGAGTTTAAGGGGAAAATGTTAGTTGCTAACTAGTTGTAGAATATAATCACACAGAATAAGGGATTAATAGGTGCTTTATAAATACCACAAAAAAATCAAAATAAATAAAAAACACACATTTCAAAAGCAGAACATAAAAAACAGAACATCAATAAAATGCAAAAATAAAATAAATGATATATGAATAAAATAATGATTTATTTTAAATACCTAATTTGTGACTTTGCATGTAGAAATCTTTGGGAATAATTATTTGTAAATAAAAAAAATAGCAATAATCATGTTTGTCATTTATAAATCTGCAGTAGTTTTGCATGTGGATTGTGGATCGCCCAATTAATGCATTCATCACTTTTGAGCATTCAGATACTTTTAACATTCATTCCACATTTTGAGACAGTTCTGGATTAATTCAAAAGGAAATCCTGTTTCAGTGATGAGCACTTGGTAGCAGTGTTTAACATATTTGTAATTTAAGTAGGAGAGGAGGAGAGTTCCTGCCTCAAGTGGAGGAGTTTAAGTATCTTGGGGTCTTGTTCATGAGTGAGGGAAGGATGGAGCGTGAGATCGACAGACGGATCGGTGCAGCGTCTGCAGTAATGCGGTCGTTGTATCGGTCTGTTGTGGTGAAGAAGGAGCTGAGTCGAAAGGCGAAGCTCTCGATTTACCGGTCGATCTACGTTCCTACTCTCACCTATGGTCATGAGCTTTGGGTCATGACCGAAAGGACAAGATCCCGGATACAAGCGGCCGAAATGAGTTTCCTCCGCAGGGTGGCTGGGCGCTCCCTTAGAGATAAGGTGAGGAGCTCGGTTACCCGGGAGGAGCTCGGAGTAGAGCCGCTGCTCCTCCACATCGAGAGGAGCCAGCTGAGGTGGCTCGGGCATCTGTTCCGGATGCCTCCTGGACGCCTCCCTGGGGAGGTGTTCCGGGCATGTCCCACTGGGAGGAGGCCCCGGGGAAGACCTAGGACACGCTGGAGGGACTATGTCTCTCGGCTGGCCTGGGAACGCCTTGGGGTTCCTCCAGAGGAGCTGGAGGAAGTGTCCGGGGAGAGGGATGTCTGGGTGTCCCTGCTTAGACTGCTGCCTCCGCGACCCGGTCCCGGATAAAGCGGAAGAAGATGGATGGATGGATGGGTAATTTAAGTAAAGGATAAATAGAAGAACAAAATAAATATTCAAAAGAAAAATATATTATTGTTATTAGTAGTAGGTGTAGTAGTAATCACATTGAGTACTTGTTCATATATATATATATATATATATATATATATATATATATATATATATATATATATATATATATATATATATATATATATTTTACTATCCTAATATATATTACTAAGATAATATTTTGCAGAGAATTACAGTGATCAATGATCAGCCTAAATTATACTATAGCACTCAGTAACCTACAGGCAGTACCACTGTACAAAACCAGTTACAGCAAAAAACAAACAAAAAACCAACATTGACTATGTTTTTATTGTTGTCTGATGGATGAAAGTTTTCTTACAATACAAACAAAGATCAAGCACAAAAAATGTAATTGATAGAAATAAGTCAACATTTTAAAATTCATACCACCATCATCACTTTGCCTTATTACATTATGAATCTATGCATTTGTTATTAAATTTTCAAGTATACACATATTTGCAATTTGAATTAAGGATAATATAAAGAACCTAAACAGAAAAATACTCAAAAAAAAAAAAAAAAGACTGATGTTATTGTTGTTATTATTATTACTATTAAGAGTAATAGTAGGCAGTTCAGTGGGTTAGCTAGCATGCATTACTAATGAAAAGCCCTAATAGAATACAACACCCCAAACAGATCGATGTTTATAAAGCCCTTCATTAATACGACTTTACTTGGTCTGCCTTTACCAGCTGGCTGACTGTAACATAATGTATGTAAAGGCTGCACAATGGTCAGTGTGGTGTTTTGTGCTTGAGTAATGTGTTTGTAATTTGTGTATAATGTTGTTGTCTTGCTAAAAAAGAAAAGGTCAATAAAATATGCAGTGCAAAAGAGCTCAGTTAACCCCTTTCATAATTTCTCTGGAGTTATGTCATTGTCAGACATTTCATTTCCAGTTTTGGTCTGGGCCTGTTGCATGCTCATCAGAGGGTCTACACTGCTCTAATGTAGCTGTCACAGATTCTCTGGAGGATCTGAACTGCCTCCTGGTTCCTGGGACACTGCAGCAGCCCGTTCTTGGTCTCATGGTACAACACACGCACTTCATGGTTTATGCAGGAGTACTCTTTACTCCACTGGGTCTTGTCCAGGATCTCGTCTGGTTTACGAGTGTGATGCATCAGAACCAGGATCACAGGTTTACCTTGGGCTTCACCTACGCAAACATCAGATAAAATACATTAGAAACAGCTCTAGAAAGAATAAGAGACCTAAAAGATAGTTACCATACAGAAGTTTACAAAATTAGCAACAATACAAATGTTTTATGGGACAAATAATGTTACTTGAGACTACACACTATCTTAAGTATATCTAAGATAGTCACTGTTGAATCACTAGGGGGTGCACTGACGTAATCCATTTTAATGAGACAAATCTATTGAGGGCAGAGATAGGAAGAAACAAAGTGTTTGTACTTTGTTACTTGTACTTAAGTACATTTTTTAGGTATCTGCACTTTACTCGAGTAATTATTTTTCTGATGGATTTTTACTTTTACTCCTTTCATTTGAGCAGAAATATCTGTACTTTTTACTCCTTACTATGTCATGATAGGCTTGTTACTTTTTACTGCTCCAAAATGTCACCTTTAGTACACTGTAAAAAGTCATATAGCCAGTAAGTTGCAGTAACTCCATTCTATAATTTACTTCCACTAACAATTATGAGTTTTTGAATTTTAAATCATGTTTAAACTCATTGTTACAAGTAATTTGGTAGTTTAACTTAAAAATGTAAGTACTATTTCTGCCTTAAAAATGTAATTTATTTAAACTTAGTAAAAAGTGTTCATTCAAATAATAAAGTTAAGTTGTGGATGAGAGAATCAGAGACCATGACTGAAATTAACCTGACAAAAATATTGTCCTTATGCATTTAGTAATAAATTTACTCTCTCTTCAGTGTTAAAGTTTCAGGTAAAAATGAACACAGCACCATGACACAGGTGAACAGAGCCACACATGACCTGAGGTATTAAAGAAAACACAGTAATAAGATAAACTGCTCACTCCCAAACCGGACTGGGCAGTGGTTGAAAACTTCTGAGTGTCACTTTAGTGAACAATGAAGTTGAATTGTAGTGTTTAAAATGGTCACATTTATATAGCACTTTTCTACCTTCATGGGTACTCAAAGTGCTTTACATCAAGGAACCATTCATACACCAGTGTGTGCAGACACTGGCGGCAAGGTGGGTTAAGTGTCTTGCCCAAGGACACAATGACAGTATGCAACAGCAGCTCTACCAACTGAGCTACTACCGCCTGTCAAACATTCTAATACTTAGATAAGTATAATATGCTTCTCTAGGTAAACTGTGTTATTTAGTTATACATTACAGATATATCCTTTCAGATTACAAAAACTGATAAATTTAGAAATAAAAGATGTTCAGCTGTACTAAAAACTCCATATATATACGTAGCCCAGTCCACATTGGTCATGGTCCAACCATGACTCAGAGAGTGCAAGCCCCCCTTCCCCATTCTATTACATGAAAAGACTGCATCCCCTATTTTTTGTCAGGTTGATTTCACTCATGCTCTCTGATTCTCTCATCCACAACTTAACCTAATTATTTGAATGAACACTTTTCAATAAGTTTAAATAAATTACATTTTTTAAGGCAGAAATTGTACTTACATTTTTAAGTTAAACTAGCAAATTACTCGTAACAGTGTACTTCTCCAAGTGATCAATATATTCTCCTAAATTAAAGGACCCATTATTATTGTGTGTGCTGAGAGTGTGTTTTGTTAGTGTTGCAGATTTAATGGCAATGTATATCACTGATGGCAAAAAATTCATTGGTACTTTTTACTTTTTTACTTAAGTACATTTCTGAGCCTGTACTTTTGTACTTTTACTTGGGTAAAGCTGCTGAGTCAGTACTTCTACTTTTATCAGAGTATTTTTATACAAGTATCTGTACTTCTGCTTAAGTAAAGAATGCTGTAATGTTTGCCACCTCTGATTGATTGGTACTGGTACTGCATGTTACGGAAGCCGTAAACGGCCATAGATTCATAACTTTTGTTCTCCCTTTATCTCTTTATAACTACTTAATTCTTTCATTGTCTTGAGATAACGGCATAAACTGTTTGTTTTCCCGAGATAACAAGTCAAATTAACTTGTTATCTTAAGAAAACAATCCTTGTTTTCACATTATAAAGAGAAAAGTATGTCGTTATCTCAGAAAAACTAAAGAATGAAGTCGTAGTAACGAGATAAGATAAAAAAGTTATGAATTCATGGCCACTTATGGCTTCTGTAGTATGTCCTATGTTTGCTGTGTGCCTCCTTTCCACACTGCACCTTGCCACTCACCCCACCACTACCATCACAAAACACAACACAGAGAGTACTGAAGCTGGGCGTGTAGAGAGGACTACAAGGGTTACTTATAAATGTTTTTGTAATATTATTATTTTACTTTTTTTCTCATTTAAAGTCCTTTTGTATGTTTTGCCAGTTGGTATTGAAGATTTGCTGTAAGTCGCATTCCACAGTTTATAGGTTGCACGTGTGCATGTAGCAACCCTAGCGTGACCATATGTCTGTTTAATGGAGACTGTTCCAGTTTTAGGCTCCTTGTCACTGTCAAACAAATATCTGAAAAACACTAATATGTCCCACTTTTCAAAAAACAATATCCCAGTGGACCCTATTTTAACCAACAGGGAATTATAAAATCTTTGTCTAAACACTTCCATCGCTAAATGTATATACCATTGTAATCAGTAAAACAAATATTTGATTTTAACATGGTTACCTCATATCTGCGGACACATATTGGTCATTATTATGAATTATTGAAAAAAATGCTCATGTTTTCTTTAAAGATAAAAGTGGATTTAAATTAAAAAAAAAATCACTTCATCTAATGTTTGCTGTGTCATCTGCATTTTTCATGGACTTTATGAAATTAAATTTTATTTCTAGGAAAAAAGTTCAATATTTTCAGATCTGTCAGTCAGGTGTCCTAATAGTTTTAGCCACCACTGTAGCTAAATATGTGTGAGCTAAGCTAGGTGTTTGTTCATTCACTAACTGAGTTGTCAACATAACATACTTCTTTGTCAATGGCAAGAGAAAAGTACAGTTAATAAAGTTTGAAGTTTCAATCCATTTGTATTGATGTAACAAAGAAATTAACTTCATGTGCACTTATGTTGTTATGTTATGTTAATGTTTCTTAACACAACCTCACTGGAGGCTTTTGATCTGCTATCTGTCAAGCCCATAGTGAGGACAGAACAGAGGGATATATGTTTTTTATACAGACGCAAACCTGGAATCTGGCTGACAGCCGTTTCCACATCAAACCCAATTCTTGACCGGATTGGACAGAACAGTAAGATGACATGACACTGCTGTAGGTCTGCAGGCAGGACCCTTGACTCCTGAGAGTTTAGCTGATCCAGGAGCTGCTGATGAGCGCCATGCTTTGGGTCTGACCCAATAAGGAACGCCTTCAGTGGCTTCACCGCTGGAGCTGGAGGCACAGGTAAAATAATAAACTATTCTATACAAATAAACTCACAACACACCTCTATAACACTGGTGAAGTAATGAACAGGTTACACACAGGGGGCTGCTTACCTTTGTTCTGTGTGGTATTATTACTAGGCAGGGCACTAGGTCCTGGCACATCTTTGGACACACACACTAACACACAAAAACAAACATTTGTTTAGAATTCTTTTTGCAACAGATAAACACCACCTAACATAACTTCATTCTAGTATCTCAGTCTGATTTGTTTATTGTAAAAAAATTGTTTGTGGGGCACATTTAGGTTTTAGAACATATCATTCTATCATTTCCTTCCTGCTGATTCTGGAGAGTTGAGATCATTTCTGGCATTGTTAGCAAACTGGCTGGGCCTGGAGGACTGCAGAGGCTGAGGTCCTACAAGGAAGTGGTGTTATTAATAGTAAATATAAAAAAATATATATATTAAAAAAATGGCATGCATCTCATGTAACATTAAAACTGTGGATTATACATCCAGCTGCCTGATGTTGGGACACTAGATTCCACTGTGCTCCTTCTCCCTTGAACACAGTTCCTCCTCTGTAGGCCTAATATTGGCCTGGCCCCGGCCAATAGGAATTCTCCCCATCATCCTGATTAGCAGTGCCTGTCCCCAAAAGGACAACACTGTCCTCAAACAGAAGAGATGCTCCTGTGGACAATACAGTCCCCAACCTTGGGCACTCAGTGAAGACCAAAAATATTTTATAAAACAGTTAGCCATGGCACAGATTTTAGCTGTATATTAAACATGATCCAGGGTTTGTATTTTTCAAGTTTAGATTCAACTAACTGGGGAACAATCTGCCATTTTGTGTCACCTAGACCAGTTGTTTCTGGATCACGTTCACACAAGGAATCTTCTTTGCATGATACACATATAACATGTATTTGTGCAAACTGCGTTTGTAGGAAATGATGTCTGAAAGTGTTCCTGAGGCCAAGCAGTGATTTCCACTTCAGAATCATGCCTGTTTTTAATGCAGTGTGGTTTGAGGACCCAAAGATCTCAAGCAACCAACACATTCAATACTAAAAATCGAGACTGCCTTTGCTCCTTGACCATTAACCACATCTGCATGCAACATCTGTCACCAGCTTTGTTTTATTAAGACCACATAATTTTTCCAGCCTTATGATGCCCTGTGCCATTTTTTTTTCTGAAGTTAACACATCACTGACAATGACCTATAGAGAAAAAGACTTGCTGATATGATTATTTTCAATATTTTTTGTGCTGTATGTAAAACAGGTTTGTGAGTGAGAGTGAATTAAGCCTCAGTAATTTATAATGTGATCCAAGTGATCAGCCCTATGTTAATGCTGCTTTGTTCTCACCTGGAGTTCGGAGCTGGCTGTGCAGGGCTCTCACTAAGGACTGAAAGAATGATATCAAATTCTGCATCACATTCACAGCATCTGCAACAAAACAACAATACAAAAATATGAAAAAGAAAATTACATTTATGTGTAATGAAAATCGTACAGTCTTTAAAATTTGGCACCTTTAACAGCCACCATTCCACTTAAAAACATAAAAATTTGTACTTAAGACCCACTTAGGAGGATTTTTGGCATTCACCAATTTTTTTCTTAACTTAACAGTGTTCTTCTGGAAGAAGAAAAACAGGTCAGATGACTCTTGAGCTGAAATTCAGCAGTTGCATAATATTATCAGAAAATAATGATTCAGTCTGATTGTAGATTACAATTTATTACAAATTATTCCTTATTAATACAGTTTAATAGAATAATAGTGATCCGTGGTGGTATAGACCAGGTATAAGCGTAAAACAGACTTCATACTTGCTCTGCAGTGACCAGTCTCGTCTCAGTCTCTGTCCTCTGCCCCAGTCCCCTCTGTATACACAACTGTATTACTCTGGTTTCACTTCAGAAAGAGGAGCTTTCTCTGCCTCGCAGACAGAGAGGAGCATGTGTATCGTTGCTGGCCGCGCATTTACCGGGACACGCCCAGGTCTGCTGTTCAGAGGTTGTGTTGCATGTCCTGCAACTTTTTTCTCAATTATTTTTTACTTTTTTCTTTTATATATTTTATTACAAATGTTTAACTTTTTGCCCACAAAATACAGCTCAGTTTCACAAATGAAAAAACAACAGGAAGAGGATTAGTGCGGCAGTAGCTCAGTTGGTAGAAACGCTTCCACACTAACCCAAAGGTTGATGGTTCGGTCCCTGCTACCTGCATTGGATACTATTGTTTTGTCTTTGGGCAAGACACTTCGCCCACCTTGCCTGTATGAATGGGTCAGTGTGACTGTGTTTGGTGGCGGTCGGAGAGGCCATAGGTGCAAAAAGGCAGCCACGCTTCTGTCAGTCTGCCCCAGGGCAGCTGTGGCTACAGAAGCAGCTTTGAGAAGATTGTACAGAGCAATATAAAAAACAATCTATTATTAGAGTAGTAGTAGTAGTAGTAGTATCATCTGCTGGTTCAGACAGTACTGGATGTGTCCTTGCCTCCTTGGTACAACTATATCAGAAATGTGGAAGCAGGGAGAGGCTGAATGTTTATGTTTGGCTATATAGAGGTACAGGGAAACATAGGTTATAAAAAAGTAAAAAGAATCAAAACTACCTTCTCTAGGAATCATATTGATTATTGTCAACGCTCCTGCTTCCCTCTCACCTGTAGTTTGGAGCTTGTGTTGCAGATCATCCACGAAAGACTGAAGGAATGTTACAAAAAGCTCCTCATATTTATCAGGCTCTGCCCAGAACATGTTCACAGCATCTGCACAAAAAATAGCATAGGTTTAGTACAAATCAGTTTATCAGCAATGGCACTATAGCCAGTAAACTGGTTCTGAGAGGGGTCTGTTACTATTCATGTAGTAGTAAAAGTAGTGAAAATGACTTTTACGCAAGTAATGTAGAACTTACTCTGCAGTTTTTTTTTCTTGTTTTTTTTGGGTTTTTTTTCTAACATTTGGAAACATGCAAGTGGGTTCAAGTATCTTTTTGTCCTCAGTAACAATATAAGAGGCTCTCCAGCCTTGTAACCAAGGTCCTGATTTCAATCCCAGGTTTGAGCACAATGTACAAAACAGTAGTTGTAGTATTAGAAGTAATTATTTTGCTACCTTTTAATAATAATAATAATAATAATAATAATAATAATAATAATAATAATAATAATAATAATGGATTATTCATCTTTTAAAGTAACTTTCCGACCTCTGCAACAAACTATCAATGATGCATTATCTATATCTGTTATCTCAGAAGTAAGTGTTATACTGGGTTTTATCATATACATATTGTTGAGTAGGGTTGACATCAGGAGTAAATAAATAGAAACTAAAACAGCTATAAAACTTACTCTCATGACATTCTTCTGAGGTCAGAGTCTTCAACGTATGAAAGAGTACATATGGTTCCATTTGCTGAAATGTGAAATCAAACTGTTCATTTTAACACTTGTCACAGCATTTACCAGAGCACTTTCACACAACACACAACTGTGGAATAAAATCTGAGGAGACTTACTTTTTGTTGTGGAGAGTTGCGTTCTGACAAAATATAGATAAAAGATATTAAGGAGCTCACTACTAGAGGGAGCAGCTCAATGTAGACAAAAACCAAAGGATAAATATAAGTATTACTCTTCCTTTAAATAAACCACATCAGAATTGAGAGTCTTCATTCATTTTTGCTTTTTCCCTCTATGGTCTCCAGAGTGAATCATTGTTTCGTGTTGTGGAGTGTTTTGCATACTGAGTTTGCAAAAGTTTTACACTTGATCCCTTTAATACAACCCTCTCCTTTTATCTGGGCTTGGGATCAGCACAAAAATAAACTTGTGAGTACACTTGGCTTGTGACTCCCTGTGGCTCCATGGATCAGAAGTGAGTGATGAGTGATGAGTGATGAAGACGTTGTGTCAGTGCTAATGTGGACTGTTCCTGACATATAAACAGTTCATATCTGACAAAAGTGATGTTCAGGAGCATTATTTATAAAGCTTGAGTATGTCCAGAATGAGGCTGAAGCTGGCGTAAGCCATCCTTCCTTTGGCGCATCTATAAAAACCCAACTAGGCGTGAAACCTTGCGTATCCCTACACCAGCTCTGACCCTGGTGTGTGCACATTTTGGAGACACGGCACAAAGGCAACCCTTAAGACGAGCTGCTGAAGTGAAGCAAGTCTGACAAATTCATGTTTGGTGCGCGTTTGACACAGTGCACTTTCACTTTGTCTCTCAGAAAAACAATGGACTTAATTCAGACATCATTTCAACAGGTAGTGAGTAAAAGTCAGGGAAGAACATTTGATTTCTTATAATTTAGCTCAGTATTTTTGACAATAAAGCGGTTCGTAGGTGCGCTCGCAGGTGTGCAAACATGAACTTCCGCAGGGCGCTGCACTGGCTCCGCAGTGTGAACTAAAAGCAGAGACGATCCCTGATGAATCCATGACTGGATTTATGAAATAAAAAATCGGACATGAGCATAAACAACTCCTACAGCAAGCAGTTCATATCAGAGCTGTGTGGTTTTAATGAAGCACAGTGTCAAAACTGAATGAAAATGTTATATTTGTATTTACGCACAACATACACCTGCACTGTGGCCCTTTACACAACCTCCACTCGAACGTTTGCGTGCACGTACAGGCAGTGTCTCATGCCTCCCTCTCTTCTGTGTTTGTCGGTGAAACCTTCTCATTAACAGTGCATTCATTCATCTTCTTCCACTTAATCTGGTTAGGGGTTGGGGATGACCTGCATAGGGGCCAGCTAGTCGCAGGTCATAGAGACATACACTGACAGTCACTCCCATATTCATTCACTAGGGGCAATGTAGAGTCACCAATTCACCTAACACATGCATGTCTTGGGACAGTGGGAGGAAGCCAGAGTACCTGGAGAGAACCCATGGGCCCCATTAGCATAGGCTTATGGTATTTAATTGGGGGCAGGCAAAATCTGTATAATTAATATGCAGATTTTTTGGGGTGGGTGATTACATATAGAAAGATCATTAGACCTTATCGCTAATGTAAATGATCAGGTTCAACATTTTGGTTCGGTTATTTTTGGATATTTCTTATGAAAATACCATATAACATATAGGAAAACTGTCTCCTGCCCCCCAGCTGAGGGTGTAACATCATCACATTCTAGAATGTGAAAATAAACCAATACAGTACAGTACTATACTTTACTGTACTGTATTTTACTGTACTGTACTACACTGTACTTTACTGTACTGTACTGTAGGTGGTTGGTGGATAAGGGTTAATCAAGGGCAATAAATAATCATGTGTTTAACAAACCTGGAGTTGTGAGCTTACGCTGCAGGAAACACACTAAGGACTGAAGGAATGACAGAGAAGCTGCTTTGTATTTATCAGGTTCTGTGTGAGTTCTGTTCATATCATCTGCAACAAAACAACAACAACAATAAATTGTAGTAAATATAGGTGTGATGTTAATTCAGTACAGTCCTTACAGTTGTTCACTTATAACAGTATGTTTGTGGTTACTACTGAACACTGAAATGAAGCAAAGAGCTGTTCATAAAATCAACTGAAAAAACAACATTTGAAATTTGAAATACACTGAATATGACTTTTATCATAATCATGGTATGACAATTAATTTCTCATTTGATTATATACTTTTTTATGTGTTTATACTGATCACCATCTGCTCCTTGTTTCTTCTCACCTTGAGTTTGACGCTTGCATTGCAGAAAACTCACTAAGGACTCAAGGAATGTTACAAAAGGTTTCATGTATTTATAATATTCTGAGTGCAATACTTTCCCAGCATCTGCAAAAACAACACCATATTTTTCAAAAAGAACAGAAAGACAGTGATGGCATTACAGTTGATATGGCTTAGGCCCAATCCCATTTCTCTCCTTTTCCCCTTCTCCTTAGCCCTTCCCCTTCATTTTGTGCGTTCACAAGAGACAAAAGAGTATCTAAGTTCTCTTTTGGATCGAGGGGAAGGGCGAGGGCTAAAAGCTGTACACCCCTCCAAACAGAGCTTTTGCACATGCACACTAAGTTATGTATGTATTGTTTCATTGCTATATCTGACAGGTGATCTTTACCTGAGTGCAGAGACAGGTGAACATACGTTTAAATCACATAAATCACATTTATAATCATCAAAAAAGTATTTATTCCAACCAATACAAATAATAATAATAATAATAATAATAATAATAATAATAATAATAATAATAATAATAATAATGTTTGTTTAAAGTATAAACGGAGCTAATAGCTTGAGCGATGATGTAGGGTTAGGGGAAGTGGTAGGGGTAAGAATGAGAAATGGGATTGCTCAGGTAATGTACTCCACACTTTTTTCCCTCATTACTAAAGTAACACCTCAAAAACCTCAGAGCATATGAGCACACATTTGTCTTTGGAGCCAAAGTAGAGACATTCACCTCGCAACTAAGTCCTGACTTTGTTCAAACAAAGTAGTTTGTAGTAGAAACAATATCATCAGCAGCAGTTGTAGTGGATACTTGCTGTGCATTTACAAAGAAATACTCCTTTGTACTTAACAAGGATGCCACAATTTTTTTGTGTCACGATTATTGTGAGATTACATTTTGCAATGTACAATTTTTTCGACTATTTACACCGACCAAGTGGGGTAAAATGTGACTTAGTAAATTACTTAGTTAGTTAATTAGTTTTCCTTTTACATGACACCCATATTTGATGTGTAAAACACTAGAGGAGTTAGGGACACACTGTCATTTTTAAGTTTGTCCAGGTTTACTGAGGCTCTCAGGACCACACTGCCCACACACAACAGAGCCCACTCTGGGCTCTGACTGAGGCAGAAAACTATTCTTTAAAACAAAAATAATTATAAGAATCAGTAAAAAACAAAGTGCTGACAGAGTCTGGACTTAGTTTGAAATTGCATCTAGGTGTACTCAGTGTTTATAAATCTGAATATTTTCTTGCGTACACTACTTTTTGCTTTATGGCCTACATGAACTTTTAGTAAGGATTCCGCTTACAGTTTTATTAATGAGGGCCCAGGTACCTTGCCTTGCCTTCAAAGTGATTTCCTTCTAATCCAAGGCAAGTGTCCTCCTTCGGTCCAAATAAACGCCTATGGAACAGACTTCAGAGTGAGCAGCGTCACCACAGCCACACCTCCTGCCTGGTTTTAGTGTTATACTTGGGAAATCTTTACATGTGGATTATATTAATACAATTCTTAAATACTTATCACTTATTTAGTCTTTTATAAACAGAGAGCATAAGCATTTTAGCTTATAAATGATCTCAAATGCAAGGCAGTGAAGGATACACTGACGTATCCTTGGTGAATTAGCCACATGTTAGCCAAACAGAGGACACCTGCCTGGGAAGGACATGAACATTGAAACACACTTTTGGCAACAGGTGATGACCTTGATGCCTTCATGTGACGTAATGAAGGCAAGGCAAGGCACCTGGGCTTTGAGAAACACCCCTGGCCTCTTCAAACATACTATTAGAGCGCCCCCTACAGGAGACACAAGCAACAAAACACATGCAGCCTGTTCAGACAAACTGTCTGCAGTATTTCAGATCAGAGTCCAGAGTTTCAGCACCAGGACAATAACAGCAGAGTCTAACCCTCACTTTTGAGGCCTACAAATGGGCTCAGAGTCTGCAGCCAATAAATCTGTTTAATACTGAGTCAGCCTCATTATTGATAAAAATCATACTTAAAGCAAAAGTTTTATCTAAATTGTATTGAAAGTCAAATTTCTATTTAAGAAAGTGAAAGTTTACATTTTTGGTAAATTTATTGGGATTGTTCTATATTATTATATGGCCCTGCCTACTTTAAATTACACCAGAACGAAGAGTAGTGAAGGAGTTTTGTTTGTATTATTGTGGATTGTTCCTGACATAAAGCATGACATTTTTATTATAGAAAGTGCATAAATGTGTGTTGAATAATGCAAATTATATGCAAATTAATGAAAATAATAATTTACAAACAAAATATTTTTACTTGAAATGAAAGTTACTACATCACTAATGACTAACAAGAAAAAAAAACTGATAGGATGAGGGTTAAATGCTGCTAAACCTGTCTGACCCATTATCTATTTTTTATTTATTTATTTATTTATTTTTAATGATTATACAGGGATCATATAAACATGTACCAACTGGCCATTACTACAACTAATACCTTTTAGATTATTTTTTCTGATGGTAACTGGCATCAAACAGCAGTGAGATAACAGCACATACATATCTTCATCCACACAGCACAGCCTCACCAGGAATCATCAGCCCCTCCCCTCGTGTGCAGCCACTTTGCTAACTTTTACTGGGCAGACTAGTGTCCACACACACTGTCTCCCAGCAGGGGACAGTGTCCTAGCCTTTCAGTCACTTTCTGTTCAAGGTTCGCTCAAAATTCACCCATATATTTAGCATGTAACATTTACTGGAACAATGCATTCATTTATTTAATCTGTACTGTGCTTGAGTAATAATAATAATAATATTAATAGTGCTGTTTCTTTTCCTCATCTGTAAGAAATTAATAATCATGGATTTTTTGTTCTTGTGTTTTATTTTGTTGTGTTTGTGAGGAATCTGATGGAATTTGTTGATAGACTAAAACAACTATAAACAAATATAAACTTATTATAAACTTACTCGCAGAACACTCTTCTGAAGTCAGAGTCTCCAGATTTTTAAAAAGTGTCTCCAGATCAACTCTCTAAAATGCAAGTGAAACATTATTTTACACAAATCTCAGTGAATTTCTGTGAACTGTTTGAGAATTCACACAACACATAGACGGTGGAAAACAGTCTGAGGAGCCTTACCTTCTGTTGTGAAGAATTCTGTCCTCTGAACCAGTCTACCTGATTTTTGAAAACAATAACCATAAAACAAAACAATAATCAAAAACAAAAACAATAATTATAAACAAGTTCAGCATTGTTCTGAGATATTTGGAAGCTTACCCCTGTTCAAAGGCCATTGTACAGAGTCATAAAAACAAACAAACAAACAAACAAAACTAAAGCATTTTGGTGTGAAAAGAAACTTATGTTTGGTTAGGGTTAGGGTTGAACCAAAAACAAACATTTCAAAAGCAAAACTTAAAGCTGCATGACTTACATGATGACAGAAACGTGTCCGTCATGGTCCTGAATATCACCAAACTGTAGAGACAGAGACAGCGCCTGATGATGAAGGAAAGACAAACTGAGTGAAACAGAAAGTTGTCCTGCTGTACTTTTTGATCACATGTTCTGAAAAAGGAGGAGCCATGCAACGCTTTGCTCCAACTTTTAAACTGTAATCTTTCTATCAGGGTGTGATGCCCTTAATGTCATAGTGAACATTTAACAGAGCTTTTTATATCACAGTCAAGACTGAAAGACTTTGATGAACTCTTACCTCTGTCCATCAAAATACACTCTTGGACTTAAGTTCAGAGACGTGTGACAAACAATTACACAAAGAAATCAAAAATAGACTAAGAGAACAGGATCACTTAAACAGGTCCTGATCAGACTCTATGTGGTCCAGGTCTGGACCAGATCCTGATCCAGGGACTCTGAGCTCACAGACTGTAAAACACTGATTGGATTTTATACAGTAAAATATCTGTTGCATATTATGTGTATTTACTAATGTTACACCTCAAACAAAAACAGTTTGTTGATACTTGGTTTAGACTTACCACCCCAGAAAGACAAATGTAGAAAGTGTTTTAGAGAGCTCAGTGTATTGTTTGTGACTGACAGATCAGTGTGGTGAGTGAACAGTGAACACTGTCCAATGTGTTCATGTTTGATTTTGCACATGTTCTAAGATGTTTTGAACAATTATTACAAAATACTAATGTCTCATACTAAGGACTTTGGCTCTGACCAGAGTTATACGAGTTATGCTTTTTGACTGACATTCCATAAATATACAATTGCAGTATGTATGAAAATATATAAAAATTATATTCTCAGAAGAAGAGAAGAAAGTGAAAGGGCCAGGTATGTTTTTTGCGTAAAAGTTTGAAACACATTTAATCTTTGATAGTGTAAGTTTGAACATGTCAACC
Source organism: Bostrychus sinensis (assembly GCA_020698575.1). NCBI lineage: Eukaryota > Metazoa > Chordata > Actinopteri > Gobiiformes > Eleotridae > Bostrychus > Bostrychus sinensis. The sequence goes on along the minus strand of CM036244.1, from coordinate 33,024,514 downwards.
TGTTATTATGGATATTTAAGAAATAACAACAGTGTTTAAAAGGGCCCAAAGTAAGTAACTTTCACATTGAGTAACTTGTTGATTCAATCTCAAGAAGTGAAAGGAAAAGTCCAACCTGCACCTCCCTCTGAATTCCTGAGTCACATTGTTTTTCTGTTGTCACATATTAAACTGTAACCACAACCTCCTTCCACCTGCCTCTCAGGAAGCCAGGCACCAGTACAAACATATCATTTATTATTCTGTTTCCTTCTTAGTTGTTATTGTTCATTATTTTTTTTTAAATGTTAATTTGATTTTTATATATTTTCATACATACTGCAATTGTATATTTATGGAATGTCAGTCAAAAAGCATAACTCGTATAACTCTGGTCAGAGCCAAAGTCCTTAGTATGAGACATTAGTATTTTGTAATAATTGTTCAAAACATTTTAGAACATGTGCAAAATCAAACATGAACACATTGGACACTGTTGTAAATGTCACTCGTAAAATGACACACACCACACTGATCTGTCAGTCACAAACAATACACTGAGCTCTCTAACCCCTAAATTCCACTGCAAGCGTCAGCGCCCTGCAGCGCCGCTCTGGCTCGAGAGTGCGTGGCGCTTCGTCAGAGATACGTCCCAGTTCTATTTTCCTGCAACAACGTTCCCAGTCCACGTCAATCTACACAGATCAGATCACACCAAACCAGACACTGAACGAGTGTAACTTCAAGATTTTCACATTAAATGTAAAAAATAAAAAAAATAAAAAAACTTTTCCATACACGGAGTACATAACCTTTAATTATGGTATTAATATATATATATATACACATAATATGCAACAGATATTTTACTGTATAAAATCCAATCAGTGTTTTACAGTCTGTGAGCTCAGAGTCCCTGGATCAGGATCTGGTCCAGACCTGGACCACATAGAGTCTGATCAGGACCTGTTTAAGTGATCCTGTTCTCTTAGTCTATTTTTGATTGATTGATTGATTGATTTTGAGCAAGTGAAACAAAGTACAATAGAAAAAAAAAAAATTTGTACACTGATGTAATCTTTACAATTGTTCACATCGAGGTAGAAAGAAAAAATAAAATAAATAGATATTTAAATAATTTGTATTCATAAACTATATGCATATTATGTACATATATAGATACTATATATATATTTGTGTGTATATATAAATATACAATTTATTTAACATACATGTGCAATATTTGCTCGAAAGGGAGTAGGAAGAAGAAAAACTTATTGACTCCCACCCCTAATTTATTCTTTTATATCAAACTATATGGTTGCAGTAATAATTCAATCATTATAGAGTTATATGTAATGTTCAGATCTTACTAGTTAGTTACCATATCATTATCAGCATTCATCATCAATATTAAACAATATTACAGTATAATTATTAGAGTAACATTAATGCAGCAATATCCTATAAATAGTATTTATAATTACATACTATAGATTAATATTAGCAATAACAATGTAGAATATCCCAATATTATTACTAACAATCACAACACCATAGATTAATTATATTATAACATTGTAGAATATCCCCATAATATTACCAATAATCGCTATACCACAGATTAATTATATTAATAATCATGACAGGATATCACAATAATATTACCAGCAATAATCACTATACCATAGATTAATTATATTCACATTTTTGACTATCACCAATATTACTATAAACTGTCATACCCTATAATAGTAATAATAATATTAACATCACTGTCTTCATTATTACCACTAATAATATTGATAATTAAAGCCGCAAGCGGCATTGATAGGCCCTCGCCGGCCGCAACCGGCGCTGGGGCAGAGGAGAAACCATTTTGCCCAAATTTTTTGTCGGTACCTTTTGATAAAAACAGCAAAAAGCGTCCTAATACTCCATAGAACTGCATTGAATGTAATTCCCATTGGAATAAAATGGCAGAATTCAACCATCGCCATGGCAACACCGAATCAAATACGACTTGTGTACCATTGGAATTTTTGATCAGGATGACATCAAGAATATTTGTGCTGAATTTGACAAATTTTCATTCAAGTATTATTTTTTCTGTCCATAGAAATTTTTGTTTGTTGACAACACAGTATAAAATATGACATGAGTCTCATTGGCTTTTGTGATCAGCGTCACATAAAGTATTTTTCTGCCATGTTTCGTAAAATTTGGAAAAACAAAATTTTTTACTGACCATATAAATATTTGTCTCATTCTGTAGGGGGCGCTATTGCGGCAAATTTTATTCTTTCTCATTTAATGGGTTTAGGCTTGGAGGGTTTATGAGTGTTTAAAATTTGAGCCATATTGGAGTTAATATGTGCGAATTGTAGCAAATTGCAAGTATGGCGAAATTGAAATTTTTTTTGTAAACTTTGCGGCTGCGTGGCACAAAAACCATAAAACATTTGCGAAGAATTTGGATAACTTTTAATGCCCCACTTCTGTAGATGATATAGAGCCATTAGGTTAAATGCCCAAGGAGGAGATAGAAAAAGTATGACGTGTGCAAAGTTGCTGACTCAGCACTTTGCAGATTTCAATCCAAGATTACCGACTTGTGGTTTGTCAGGGGGCATGGCCATAATAATATTTTTTGTTTTGCTCTATGTCAGCAATGTGATTACCGAATTTGGTGGGTCTGCGACAAACTTTACGTTCGGCCGACTCCCATTGGCGCAATGTATTTGCAATTTTGTAGGTGGCGCCACTTTTGTATTGTTAAATATGGCGCCTAAATAAAACAAAATTTTTCAGCACACCTGAATTTTGGGCAAAATTTGGTGAGTTTTCATAAATGTTCAGGGGGTCAAATTAGTGCTCAAAGAGCAGAAGAAAAAAAAGAAGAAAAATAATAATAATTTTAGCAAAAACAATATATCCGTTTACATTATTCCCACAAATTATATATTTTCAGAAAGCTCTCAAGGTCCCCCACGTGACTGTGGGGTCAAATGTCAATGGGTTCGTGGGTCAATGACGAGCGCGTGTGGCTTCGCCCATTGACTTCCATTCATTCTCAGCCAATACAAGTATGTGGCTTCCATACCGGAGGTATGTGTTTGTAGTACTTGTTGCTATGAGTTTGTACATGGGAAAGCGCTTCGCGCTTTATTTTTGTGCGCTTCGCGCACTTTGGGGCACTGCTGTGCAGACACAATAGGCCCTGCGCCACCCTTGGGGCTCGGGCCTAATTATATTTACAGTGCTGATGACTTTTGAACACGTAAGGGTCCACAGCGTTTGACAAGCTGCCATCCCCACAACTACAACTACAACTACAACTACAACTACAACTACAACCAGCTCAGAGGGAGAAGCCTCACGGAGCAGCACCAGTCCAATAGGTTAGAAATATATATGCTATAATAATTTACAAAATAAATTACAGCTTGACTTTGACAATTATGCAAGTAATGCATGTGCAGCTGCTAACACAAATCTGTAAACATATAGTTTCAGACCCAGTGATGTTTTTCATCGGCCCAGCTGTTCCTGCTGACAGCTCCCAGTGTACAGACCCCTGCAGATTTCTACTGTGGACTCAGAGATGTCACAGTGGACCCAGTGTTGAGCTGTAGCTGAGTTTCTGATGAGAACAGTTTCACCTGCTGCAGACAGAGACACCTCAGAGGGGACAGCAGAGGTCTCCCCTGATTGTGACATGTTTGCTGTATAAATGTATTGTTCACAGTGTTTGAATCTCCTTTCATATTTTCAGAAACATGGCTTACCAAACATGTAAAATTATAAATATACCTACAATATAAGTCATGCCTAAATGTCACAACAGTAGACACACTCTTTTAGATGATAAATGAAACAAGTGAGTACTGTTGTAGAATATACCAAACCATCCTCTGAGCAGCTGGACCTGAGGACAGAGAAGGAGAGCACATAGTGTAAATGTAATATAATAAGTAACAGTATTTCTAGATAAGACAATAGTATGTCAACACGTTTGTGCAAACAGGAGTTCATGTCCTTAGCAGACTCCCTGAGCAGTCACTAATGTTTGAATAATAAAAAGATAACTCAGCTGTTAGAAACATTGACATTACATTCACTGTGGAGTGCCACTGGTTGGGTGTGGAAGTCTGTTTTGGTAATGTGACAATGCTAATATTCATGACTAAGAAGCTATAGAAAAGAAAATACAAAGCATACATTTACATCTAAAAACTTACTAATTAGCTTTCAGATCCTTTGCAATGTACATGAACCGTTTGTAGCAGAAGCCCAGGTTTTATTTCATTTCAGCTGAAATGCATTTAGCTTGAAGCTAGCAGAGTGTTAGCTCATGTGCTATTAGGCTGCATGTAATGCACAGACTTTTCACATCGAGGTGAAAGTTATTTGTTACAGCATCAAAATATTAACCCTAAAGTATTCTGTATAATGGAGCTGCTGCTGGCGATGCAAAGCTAAGCGACAGCAGCTTCAGTAGCAGAGGTCAACAACTCACAGGATAAATGTTCAATCAAAGAATTCAGTTATGAGCTTAATAAACTTTTTGTGGTACTATTCCCTAATAATGCTCATACTCCAAAAATCCTATTGAAATTCATAATTTATGTCCAACAACTTAATTCCTACTAATGAGCAGTAAATGAGTTTAAGGGAAAATGTTAGTTGCTAACTAGTTGTAGAATATAATCACACAGAATAAGGGATTAATAGGTGCTTTATAAATACCACAAAAAAATCAAAATAAATAAAAAACACACATTTCAAAAGCAGAACATAAAAAAACAGAACATCAATAAAATGCAAAAATAAAATAAATGATATATGAATAAAATAATGATTTATTTTAAATACCTAATTTGTGACTTTGCATGTAGAAATCTTTGGGAATAATTATTTGTAAATAAAAAAAATAGCAATAATCATGTTTGTCATTTATAAATCTGCAGTAGTTTTGCATGTGGATTGTGGATCGCCCAATTAATGCATTCATCACTTTTGAGCATTCAGATACTTTTAACATTCATTCCACATTTTGAGACAGTTCTGGATTAATTCAAAAGGAAATCCTGTTTCAGTGATGAGCACTTGGTAGCAGTGTTTAACATATTTGTAATTTAAGTAGGAGAGGAGGAGAGTTCCTGCCTCAAGTGGAGGAGTTTAAGTATCTTGGGGTCTTGTTCATGAGTGAGGGAAGGATGGAGCGTGAGATCGACAGACGGATCGGTGCAGCGTCTGCAGTAATGCGGTCGTTGTATCGGTCTGTTGTGGTGAAGAAGGAGCTGAGTCGAAAGGCGAAGCTCTCGATTTACCGGTCGATCTACGTTCCTACTCTCACCTATGGTCATGAGCTTTGGGTCATGACCGAAAGGACAAGATCCCGGATACAAGCGGCCGAAATGAGTTTCCTCCGCAGGGTGGCTGGGCGCTCCCTTAGAGATAGGGTGAGGAGCTCGGTTACCCGGGAGGAGCTCGGAGTAGAGCCGCTGCTCCTCCACATCGAGGGGAGCCAGCTGAGGTGGCTCGGGCATCTGTTCCGGATGCCTCCTGGACGCCTCCCTGGGGAGGTGTTCCGGGCATGTCCCACTGGGAGGAGGCCCCGGGGAAGACCTAGGACACGCTGGAGGGACTATGTCTCTCGGCTGGCCTGGGAACACCTTGGGGTTCCTCCAGAGGAGCTGGAGGAAGTGTCCGGGGAGAGGGATGTCTGGGTGTCCCTGCTTAGACTGCTGCCTCCGCGACCCGGCCCCGGATAAAGCGGAAGAAGATGGATGGATGGATGGGTAATTTAAGTAAAGGATAAATAGAAGAACAAAATAAATATTCAAAAGAAAAATATATTATTGTTATTAGTAGTAGGTGTAGTAGTAATCACATTGAGTACTTGTTCATATATATATATATATATATATATATATATATATATATATATATATATATATATATATATATATATATATATATATATATATATATTTTACTATCCTAATATATATTACTAAGATAATATTTTGCAGAGAATTACAGTGATCAATGATCAGCCTAAATTATACTATAGCACTCAGTAACCTACAGGCAGTACCACTGTACAAAACCAGTTAAAGCAAAAAACAAACAAAAAACCAACATTGACTATGTTTTTATTGTTGTCTGATGGATGAAAGTTTTCTTACAATACAAACAAAGATCAAGCACAAAAAATGTAATTGATAGAAATAACTCAACATTTTAAAATTCATACCACCATCATCACTTTGCCTTATTACATTATGAATCTATGCATTTGTTATTAAATTTTCAAGTATACACATATTTGCAATTTGAATTAAGGATAATATAAAGAACCTAAACAGAAAAATACTCAAAAAAAAAAAAAAAAGACTGATGTTATTGTTGTTATTATTATTACTATTAAGAGTAATAGTAGGCAGTTCAGTGGGTTAGCTAGCATGCATTACTAATGAAAAGCCCTAATAGAATATAACACCCCAAACAGATCGATGTTTATAAAGCCCTTCATTAATACGACTTTACTTGGTCTGCCTTTACCAGCTGGCTGACTGTAACATAATGTATGTAAAGGCTGCATAATGGTCAGTGTGGTGTTTTGTGCTTGAGTAATGTGTTTGTAATTTGTGTATAATGTTGTTGTCTTGCTAAAAAAGAAAAGGTCAATAAAATATGCAGTGCAAAAGAGCTCAGTTAACCCCTTTCATAATTTCTCTGGAGTTATGTCATTGTCAGACATTTCATTTCCAGTTTTGGTCTGGGCCTGTTGCATGCTCATCAGAGGGTCTACACTGCTCTAATACTTGGACATGTAGCTGTCACAGATTCTCTGGAGGATCTGAACTGCCTCCTGGTTCCTGGGACACTGCAGCAGCCCGTTCTTGGTCTCATGGTACAACACACGCACTTCATGGTTTATGCAGGAGTACTCTTTACTCCACTGGGTCTTGTCCAGGATCTCGTCTGGTTTACGAGTGTGATGCATCAGAACCAGGATCACAGGTTTACCTTGGGCTTCACCTACGCAAACATCAGATAAAATACATTAGAAACAGCTCTAGAAAGAATAAGAGACCTAAAAGATAGTTACCATACAGAAGTTTACAAAATTAGCAACAATACAAATGTTTTATGGGACAAATAATGTTACTTGAGACTACACACTATCTTAAGTATATCTAAGATAGTCACTGTTGAATCACTAGGGGGTGCACTGACGTAATCCATTTTAATGAGACAAATCTATTGAGGGCAGAGATAGGAAGAAACAAAGTGTTTGTACTTTGTTACTTGTACTTAAGTACATTTTTTAGGTATCTGCACTTTACTCGAGTAATTATTTTTCTGATGGATTTTTACTTTACTCCTTTCATTTGAGCAGAAATATCTGTACTTTTTACTCCTTACTATGTCATGATAGGCTTGTTACTTTTACTGCTCCAAAATGTCACCTTTAGCGCATACCAGTACACTGTAAAAAGTCATATAGCCAGTAAGTTGCAGTAACTCCATTCTATAATTTACTTCCACTAACAATTATGAGTTTTGAATTTTAAATCATGTTTAAACTCATTGTTACAAGTAATTTGGTAGTTTAACTTAAAAATGTAAGTACTATTTCTGCCTTAAAAATGTAATTTATTTAAACTTAGTAAAAAGTGTTCATTCAAATAATAAAGTTAAGTTGTGGATGAGAGAATCAGAGACCATGACTGAAATTAACCTGACAAAAATATTGTCCTTATGCATTTAGTAATAAATTTACTCTCTCTTCAGTGTTAAAGTTTCAGGTAAAAATGAACACAGCACCATGACACAGGTGAACAGAGCCACACATGACCTGAGGTATTAAAGAAAACACAGTAATAAGATAAACTGCTCACTCCCAAACCGGACTGGGCAGTGGTTGAAAACTTCTGAGTGTCACTTTAGTGAACAATGAAGTTGAATTGTAGTGTTTAAAATGGTCACATTTATATAGCACTTTTCTACCTTCATGGGTACTCAAAGTGCTTTACATCAAGGAACCATTCATACACCAGTGTGTGCAGACACTGGCGGCAAGGTGGGTTAAGTGTCTTGCCCAAGGACACAATGACAGTATGCAACAGCAGCTCTACCAACTGAGCTACTACCGCCTGTCAAACATTCTAATACTTAGATAAGTATAATATGCTTCTCTAGGTAAACTGTGTTATTTAGTTATACATTACAGATATATCCTTTCAGATTACAAAAACTGATAAATTTAGAAATAAAAGATGTTCAGCTGTACTAAAACTCCATATATATACGTAGCCCAGTCCACATTGGTCATGGTCCAACCATGACTCAGAGAGTGCAAGCCCCCCTTCCCCATTCTATTACATGAAAAGACTGCATCCCCTATTTTTTGTCAGGTTGATTTCCACTCATGCTCTCTGATTCTCTCATCCACAACTTAACCTAATTATTTGAATGAACACTTTTCAATAAGTTTAAATAAATTACATTTTTTAGGCAGAAATTGTACTTACATTTTTAAGTTAAACTAGCAAATTACTCGTAACAGTGTACTTCTCCAAGTGATCAATATATTCTCCTAAATTAAAGGACCCATTATTATTGTGTGTGCTGAGAGTGTGTTTTGTTAGTGTTGCAGATTTAATGGCAATGTATATCACTGATGGCAAAAAATTCATTGGTACTTTTTACTTTTTTAACTTAAGTACATTTCTGAGCCTGTACTTTTGTACTTTTACTTGGGTAAGCTGCTGAGTCAGTACTTCTACTTTTATCAGAGTATTTTTATACAAGTATCTGTACTTCTGCTTAAGTAAAGAATGCTGTAATGTTTGCCACCTCTGATTGATTGGTACTGGTACTGCATGTTACGGAAGCCGTAAACGGCCATAGATTCATAACTTTTGTTCTCCCTTTATCTCTTTATAACTACTTAATTCTTTCATTGTCTTGAGATAACGGCATAAACTGTTTGTTTTCCCGAGATAACAAGTCAAATTAACTTGTTATCTTAAGAAAACAATCCTTGTTTTCACATTATAAGAGAAAAGTATGTCGTTATCTCAGAAAAACTAAGAATGAAGTCGTAGTAACGAGATAAGATAAAAAAGTTATGAATTCATGGCCACTTATGGCTTCTGTAGTATGTCCTATGTTTGCTGTGTGCCTCCTTTCCACACTGCACCTTGCCACTCACCCCACCACTACCATCACAAAACACAACACAGAGAGTACTGAAGCTGGGCGTGTAGAGAGGACTACAAGGGTTACTTATAAATGTTTTTGTAATATTATTATTTTACTTTTTTTCTCATTTAAAGTCCTTTTGTATGTTTTGCCAGTTGGTATTGAAGATTTGCTGTAAGTCACATTCCACAGTTTATAGGTTGCACGTGTGCATGTAGCAACCCTAGCGTGACCATATGTCTGTTTAATGGAGACTGTTCCAGTTTTAGGCTCCTTGTCACTGTCAAACAAATATCTGAAAAACACTAATATGTCCCACTTTTCAAAAAACAATATCCCAGTGGACCCTATTTTAACCAACAGGGAATTATAAAATCTTTGTCTAAACACTTCCATCGCTAAATGTATATACCATTGTAATCAGTAAAACAAATATATTTGATTTTAACATGGTTACCTCATATCTGCGGACACATATTGGTCATTATTATGAATTATTGAAAAAAATGCTCATGTTTTCTTTAAAGATAAAAGTGGATTTAAATTAAAAAAAAAATCACTTCATCTAATGTTTGCTGTGTCATCTGCATTTTTCATGGACTTTATGAAATTAAATTTTATTTCTAGGAAAAAAGTTCAATATTTTCAGATCTGTCAGTCAGGTGTCCTAATAGTTTTAGCCACCACTGTAGCTAAATATGTGTGAGCTAAGCTAGGTGTTTGTTCATTCACTAACTGAGTTGTCAACATAACATACTTCTTTGTCAATGGCAAGAGAAAAGTACAGTTAATAAAGTTTGAAGTTTCAATCCATTTGTATTGATGTAACAAAGAAATTAACTTCATGTGCACTTATGTTGTTATGTTATGTTAATGTTTCTTAACACAACCTCACTGGAGGCTTTTGATCTGCTATCTGTCAAGCCCATAGTGAGGACAGAACAGAGGGATATATGTTTTTTATACAGACGCAAACCTGGAATCTGGCTGACAGCCGTTTCCACATCAAACCCAATTCTTGACCGGATTGGACAGAACAGTAAGATGACATGACACTGCTGTAGGTCTGAAGGCAGGACCCTTGACTCCTGAGAGTTTAGCTGATCCAGGAGCTGCTGATGAGCGCCATGCTTTGGGTCTGACCCAATAAGGAACGCCTTCAGTGGCTTCACCGCTGGAGCTGGAGGCACAGGTAAAATAATAAACTATTCTATACAAATAAACTCACAACACACCTCTATAACACTGGTGAAGTAATGAACAGGTTACACACAGGGGGCTGCTTACCTTTGTTCTGTGTGGTATTATTACTAGGCAGGGCACTAGGTCCTGGCACATCTTTGGACACACACACTAACACACAAAAACAAACATTTGTTTAGAATTCTTTTTGCAACAGATAAACACCACCTAACATAACTTCATTCTAGTATCTCAGTCTGATTTGTTTATTGTAAAAAAATTGTTTGTGGGGCACATTTAGGTTTTAGAACATATCATTCTATCATTTCCTTCCTGCTGATTCTGGAGAGTTGAGATCATTTCTGGCATTGTTAGCAAACTGGCTGGGCCTGGAGGACTGCAGAGGCTGAGGTCCTACAAGGAAGTGGTGTTATTAATAGTAAATATAAAAAATATATATATTAAAAAATGCATGCATCTCATGTAACATTAAAACTGTGGATTATACATCCAGCTGCCTGATGTTGGGACACTAGATTCCACTGTGCTCCTTCTCCCTTGAACACAGTCCTCCTCTGTAGGCCTAATATTGGCCTGGCCCCGGCCAAAAGGAATTCTCCCCATCATCCTGATTAGCAGTGCCTGTCCCCAAAAGGACAACACTGTCCTCAAACAGAAGAGATGCTCCTGTGGACAATACAGTCCCCAACCTTGGGCACTCAGTGAAGACCAAAAATATTTTATAAAACAGTTAGCCATGGCACAGATTTTAGCTGTATATTAAACATGATCCAGGGTTTGTATTTTTCAAGTTTAGATTCAACTAACTGGGGAACAATCTGCCATTTTGTGTCACCTAGACCAGTTGTTTCTGGATCACGTTCACACAAGGAATCTTCTTTGCATGATACACATATAACATGTATTTGTGCAAACTGCGTTTGTAGGAAATGATGTCTGAAAGTGTTCCTGAGGCCAAGCAGTGATTTCCACTTCAGAATCATGCCTGTTTTTAATGCAGTGTGGTTTGAGGACCCAAAGATCTCAAGCAACCAACACATTCAATACTAAAAATCGAGACTGCCTTTGCTCCTTGACCATTAACCACATCTGCATGCAACATCTGTCACCAGCTTTGTTTTATTAAGACCACATAATTTTTCCAGCCTTATGATGCCCTGTGCCATTTTTTTTTCTGAAGTTAACACATCACTGACAATGACCTATAGAGAAAAAGACTTGCTGATATGATTATTTTCATATTTTTTGTGCTGTATGTAAAACAGGTTTGTGAGTGAGAGTGAATTAAGCCTCAGTAATTTATAATGTGATCCAAGTGATCAGCCCTATGTTAATGCTGCTTTGTTCTCACCTGGAGTTCGGAGCTGGCTGTGCAGGGCTCTCACTAAGGACTGAAAGAATGATATCAAATTCTGCATCACATTCACAGCATCTGCAACAAAACAACAATACAAAAATATGAAAAAGAAAATTACATTTATGTGTAATGAAAATCGTACAGTCTTTAAAATTTGGCACCTTTAACAGCCACCATTCCACTTAAAAACATAAAAATTTGTACTTAAGACCCACTTAGGAGGATTTTTGGCATTCACCAATTTTTTTCTTAACTTAACAGTGTTCTTCTGGAAGAAGAAAAACAGGTCAGAGACTCTTGAGCTGAAATTCAGCAGTTGCATAATATTATCAGAAAATAATGATTCAGTCTGATTGTAGATTACAATTTATTACAAATTATTCCTTATTAATACAGTTTAATAGAATAATAGTGATCCGTGGTGGTATAGACCAGGTATAAGCGTAAAACAGACTTCATACTTGCTCTGCAGTGACCAGTCTCGTCTCAGTCTCTGTCCTCTGCCCCAGTCCCCTCTGTATACACAACTGTATTACTGTGGTTTCACTTCAGAAAGAGGAGCTTTCTCTGCCTCGCAGACAGAGAGGAGCATGTGTATCGTTGCTGGCCGCGCATTTACCGGGACACGCCCAGGTCTGCTGTTCAGAGGTTGTGTTGCATGTCCTGCAACTTTTTTCTCAATTTTTTTACTTTTTTCTTTTATATATTTTATTACAAATGTTTAACTTTTTGCCCACAAAATACAGCTCAGTTTCACAAATGAAAAAACAACAGGAAGAGGATTAGTGCGGCAGTAGCTCAGTTGGTAGAAACGCTTCCACACTAACCCAAAGGTTGATGGTTCGGTCCCTGCTACCTGCATTGGATACTATTGTTTTGTCTTTGGGCAAGACACTTCGCCCACCTTGCCTGTATGAATGGGTCAGTGTGACTGTGTTTGGTGGCGGTCGGAGAGGCCATAGGTGCAAAAAGGCAGCCACGCTTCTGTCAGTCTGCCCCAGGGCAGCTGTGGCTACAGAAGCAGCTTTGAGAAGATTGTACAGAGCAATATAAAAAACAATCTATTATTAGAATAGTAGTAGTAGTAGTAGTAGTAGTATCATCTGCTGGTTCAGACAGTACTGGATGTGTCCTTGCCTCCTTGGTACAACTATATCAGAAATGTGGAAGCAGGGAGAGGCTGAATGTTTATGTTTGGCTATATAGAGGTACAGGGAAACATAGGTTATAAAAAAGTAAAAAGAATCAAAACTACCTTCTCTAGGAATCATATTGATTATTGTCAACGCTCCTGCTTCCCTCTCACCTGTAGTTTGGAGCTTGTGTTGCAGATCATCCACGAAAGACTGAAGGAATGTTACAAAAAGCTCCTCATATTTATCAGGCTCTGCCCAGAACATGTTCACAGCATCTGCACAAAAAATAGCATAGGTTTAGTACAAATCAGTTTATCAGCAATGGCACTATAGCCAGTAAACTGGTTCTGAGAGGGGTCTGTTACTATTCATGTAGTAGTAAAAGTAGTGAAAATGACTTTTACGCAAGTAATGTAGAATTTACTCTGCAGTTTTTTTTTTTTTGTTTTTTTTGGGTTTTTTTTCTAACATTTGGAAACATGCAAGTGGGTTCAAGTATCTTTTTGTCCTCAGTAACAATATAAGAGGCTCTCCAGCCTTGTAACCAAGGTCCTGATTTCAATCCCAGGTTTGAGCACAATGTACAAAACAGTAGTTGTAGTATTAGAAGTAATTATTTTGCTACCTTTTAATATAATAATAATAATAATAATAATAATAATAATAATAATAATAATAATAATAATGGATTATTCATCTTTTAAAGTAACTTTCCGACCTCTGCAACAAACTATCAATGATGCTTATTATATCTGTTATCTCAGAAGTAAGTGTTATACTGGGTTTTATCATATACATATTGTTGAGTAGGGTTGACATCAGGAGTAAATAAATAGAAACTAAAACAGCTATAAAACTTACTCTCATGACATTCTGCTGAGGTCAGAGTCTTCAACGTTTGAAAGAGTACATCTGGTTCCATTTGCTGAAATGTGAAATCAAACTGTTCATTTTAACACTTGTCACAGCATTTACCAGAGCACTTTCACACAACACACAACTGTGGAATAAAATCTGAGGAGACTTACTTTTTGTTGTGGAGAGTTGCGTTCTGACAAAATATAGATAAAAGATATTAAGGAGCTCACTACTAGAGGGAGCAGCTCAATGTAGACAAAAACCAAAGGATAAATATAAGTATTACTCTTCCTTTAAATAAACCACATCAGAATTGAGAGTCTTCATTCATTTTTGCTTTTTCCCTCTATGGTCTCCAGAGTGAATCATTGTTTCGTGTTGTGGAGTGTTTTGCATACTGAGTTTGCAAAAGTTTTACACTTGATCCCTTTAATACAACCCTCTCCTTTTATCTGGGCTTGGGATCAGCACAAAAATAAACTTGTGAGTACACTTGGCTTGTGACTCCTGTGGCTCCATGGATCAGAAGTGAGTGATGAGTGATGAGTGATGAAGACGTTGTGTCAGTGCTAATGTGGACTGTTCCTGACATATAAACAGTTCATATCTGACAAAAGTGATGTTCAGGAGCATTATTTATAAAGCTTGAGTATGTCCAGAATGAGGCTGAAGCTGGCGTAAGCCATCCTTCCTTTGGCGCATCTATAAAAACCCAACTAGGCGTGAAACCTTGTGTATCCCTACACCAGCTCTGACCCTGGTGTGTGCACATTTTGGAGACACGGCACAAAGGCAACCCTTAAGACGAGCTGCTGAAGTGAAGCAAGTCTGACAAATTCATGTTTGGTGCGCGTTTGACACAGTGCACTTTCACTTTGTCTCTCAGAAAAACAATGGACTTAATTCAGACATCATTTCAACAGGTAGTGAGTAAAAGTCAGGGAAGAACATTTGATTTCTTATAATTTAGCTCAGTATTTTTGACAATAAAGCGGTTCGTAGGTGCGCTCGCAGGTGTGCAAACATGAACTTCCGCAGGGCGCTGCACTGGCTCCGCAGTGTGAACTAAAAGCAGAGACGATCCCTGATGAATCCATGACTGGATTTATGAAATAAAAAATCGGACATGAGCATAAACAACTCCTACAGCAAGCAGTTCATATCAGAGCTGTGTGGTTTTAATGAAGCACAGTGTCAAAACTGAATGAAATGTTATATTTGTATTTACGCACAACATACACCTGCACTGTGGCCCTTTACACAACCTCCACTCGAACTTCTGCGTGCACGTACAGGCAGTGTCTCATGCCTCCCTCTCTTCTGTGTTTGTCGATGAAACCTTCTCATTAACAGTGCATTCATTCATCTTCTTCCACTTAATCTGGTTAGGGGTTGGGGGATGTACACCCTGCATAGGGGCCAGCTAGTCGCAGGTCATAGAGACATACACTGACAGTCACTCCCATATTCATTCACTAGGGGCAATGTAGAGTCACCAATTCACCTAACACATGCATGTCTTGGGACAGTGGGAGGAAGCCAGAGTACCTGGAGAGAACCCATGGGCCCCATTAGCATAGGCTTATGGTATTTAATTGGGGCAGGCAAAATCTGTATAATTAATATGCAGATTTTTTGGGGTGGGTGATTACATATAGAAAGATCATTAGACCTTATCGCTAATGTAAATGATCAGGTTCAACATTTTGGTTCGGTTATTTTTGGATATTTCTTATGAAAATACCATATAACATATAGGAAAACTGTCTCCTGCCCCCCAGCTGAGGGTGTAACATCATCACATTCTAGAATGTGAAAATAAACCAATACAGTACAGTACTATACTTTACTGTACTGTATTTTACTGTACTGTACTACACTGTACTTTACTGTACTGTACTGTAGGTGGTTGGTGGATAAGGGTAATCAAGGGCAATAAATAATCATGTGTTTAACAAACCTGGAGTTGTGAGCTTACGCTGCAGGAAACACACTAAGGACTGAAGGAATGACAGAGAAGCTTTGTATTTATCAGGTTCTGTGTGAGTTCTGTTCATATCATCTGCAACAAAACAACAACAACAATAAATTGTAGTAAATATAGGTGTGATGTTGATTCAGTACAGTCCTTACAGTTGTTCACTTATAACAGTATGTTTGTGGTTACTACTGAACACTGAAATGAAGCAAAGAGCTGTTCATAAAATCAACTGAAAAACAACATTTGAAATTTGAAATACACTGAATATGACTTTTATCATAATCATGGTATGACAATTAATTTCTCATTTGATTATATACTTTTTTATGTGTTTATACTGATCACCATCTGCTCCTTGTTTCTTCTCACCTTGAGTTTGACGCTTGCATTGCAGAAAACTCACTAAGGACTCAAGGAATGTTACAAAAGGCTCCATGTATTTATAATATTCTGAGTGCAATACTTTCCCAGCATCTGCAAAAACAACACCATATTTTTCAAAAAGAACAGAAAGACAGTGATGGCATTACAGTCAATATGGCTTAGGCCCAATCCCATTTCTCTCCTTTTCCCCTTCTCCTTAGCCCTTCCCCTTCATTTTGTGCGTTCACAAGAGACAAAAGAGTATCTAAGTTCTCTTTTGGATCGAGGGGAAGGGCGAGGGCTAAAAGCTGTACACCCCTCCAAACAGAGCTTTTGCACATGCACACTAAGTTATGTATGTATTGTTTCATTGCTATATCTGACAGGTGATCTTTACCTGAGTGCAGAGACAGGTGAACATTTTATGTGTTAAAATCACATAAATCACATTTATATTCATCAAAAAAGTATTTATTCCAACCAATACAAATAATAAAATAATAATAATAATAATAAATAATAATAATAATAATGTTTGTTTAAAGTATAAACGGAGCTAATAGCTTGAGCGATGATGTAGGGTTAGGGGAAGTGGTAGGGGTAAGAATGAGAAATGGGATTGCTCAGGTAATGTACTCCACACTTTTTTCCCTCGTTACTAAAGTAACACCTCAAAAACCTCAGAGCATATGAGCACACATTTGTCTTTGGAGCCAAAGTAGAGACATTTACCTCGCAACTAAGTCCTGACTTTGTTCAAACAAAGTAGTTTGTAGTAGAAACAATATCATCAGCAGCAGTTGTAGTGGATACTTGCTGTGCATTTACAAAGAAATACTCCTTTGTACTTAACAAGGATGCCACAATTTTTTGTGTCACGATTATTGTGAGATTACATTTTGCAATGTACGATTTTTCGATTATTATTATTTTAGTAAATTACTTAGTTAGTTAATTAGTTTTCCTTTTACATGACACCCATATTGATGTGTAAAACACTAGAGGAGTTAGGGACACACTGTCATTTTTAAGTTTGTCCAGGTTTACTGAGGCTCTCAGGACCACACTGCCCACACACAACAGAGCCCACTCTGGGCTCTGACTGAGGCAGAAAACGATTCTTTAAAACAAAAATAATTATAAGAATCAGTAAAAACAAAGTGCTGACAGAGTCTGGACTTAGTTTGAAATTGCATCTAGGTGTACTCAGTGTTTATAAATCTGAATATTTTCTTGCGTACACTACTTTGCTATGGCCTACATGAACTTTAGTAAGGATTCCGCTTACAGTTTTATTAATGAGGGCCCAGGTACCTTGCCTGCCTTCAAGTGATTTCCTTCTAATCCAAGGCAAGTGTCCTCCTTCGGTCCAAATAAACGCTATGGAACAGACTTCAGAGTGAGCAGCGTCACCACAGCCACACCTCCGCCTGGTTTTAGTGTTATACTTGGGAAATTTACATGTGGATTATTAATACAATTCTTAAATACTTATCACTTATTTAGTCTTTTATAAACAGAGAGCATAAGGCATTTTAGCTTATAAATGATCTCAAATGCAAGGCAGTGAAGGATACACTGACGTATCCTTGGTGAATTAGCCACATGTTAGCCAAACAGAGGACACCTGCTGGGAAGGACATGACATTGAAACACACTTTTGGCAACAGGTGATGACCTTGATGCCTTCATGTGACGTAATGAAGGCAAGGCAAGGCACCTGGGCTTTGAGAAACACCCCTGGCCTCTTCAAACATACTATTAGAGCGCCCCCTACAGGAGACACAAGCAACAAAAACATGCAGCCTGTTCAGACAAACTGTCTGCAGTATTTCAGATCAGAGTCCAGAGTTTCAGCACCAGGACAATAACAGCAGAGTCTAACCCTCACTTTTGAGGCCTACAAATGGGCTCAGAGTCTGCAGCCAAAATCTGTTTAATACTGAGTCAGCCTCATTATTGATAAAAATCATACTTAAAGCAAAAGTTTTATCTAAATTGATTGAAAGTCAAATTTCTATTTAAGAAAGTGAAAGTTTACATTTTGGTAAATTTATTGGGATTGTTCTATATTATTATATGGCCCTGCCTACTTTAAATTACACCAGAACGAAGAGTAGTGAAGGAGTTTTGTTTGTATTATTGTGGATTGTTCCTGACATAAAGCATGACATTTTTATTATAGAAAGTGCATAAATGTGTGTTGAATAATGCAAATTATATGCAAATTAATGAAAATAATAATTTACAAACAAAATATTTTACTTGAAATGAAAGTTACTACATCACTAATGACTAACAAGAAAAAAAAAACTGATAGGATGAGGGTTAAATGCTGCTAAAACCTGTCTGACCCATTATCTATTTTTTATTTATTTATTTATTATTTTTAATGATTATACAGGGATCATATAAACATGTACCAACTGGCCATTACTACAACTAATACTTTTTAGATTATTTTTTTCTGATGGTAACTGGCATCAAACAGCAGTGAGATAACAGCACATACATATCTTCATCCACACAGCACAGCCTCACCAGGAATCATCAGCCCCTCCCCTCGTGTGCAGCCACTTTGCTAACTTTTACTGGGCAGACTAGTGTCCACACACACTGTCTCCCAGCAGGGGACAGTGTCCTAGCCTTTCAGTCACTTTCTGTTCAAGGTTCGCTCAAAATTCACCCATATATTTAGCATGTAACATTTACTGGACAATGCATTCATTTATTTAATCTGTACTGTGCTTGAGTAATAATAATAATAATATTAATAGTGCTGTTTCTTTTCCTCATCTGTAAGAAATTAATAATCATGGATTTCTTGTTCTTGTGTTTTATTTTGTTGTGTTTGTGAGGAATCTGATGGAATTTGTTGATAGACTAAAACAACTATAAACAAATATAAACTTATTATAAACTTACTCTCAGAACACTCTTCTGAAGTCAGAGTCTCCAGATTTTTAAAAAGTGTCTCCAGATCAACTCTCTAAAATGCAAGTGAAACATTATTTTACACAAATCTCAGTGAATTTCTGTGAACTGTTTGAGAATTCACACAACACATAGACGGTGGAAAACAGTCTGAGGAGCCTTACCTTCTGTTGTGAAGAGTTCTGTCCTCTCCAGTCTACCTGATTTTTGAAAACAATAACCATAAAACAAAACAATAATCAAAAACAAAAACAATAATTATAAACAAGTTCAGCATTGTTCTGAGATATTTGGAAGCTTACCCCTGTTCAAAGGCCATTGTACAGAGTCATAAAAACAAACAAACAAACAAACAAAACTAAAGCATTTTGGTGTGAAAAGAAACTTATGTTTGGTTAGGGTTAGGGTTGAACCAAAAACAAACATTTCAAAAGCAAAACTTAAAGCTGCATGACTTACATGATGACAGAAACGTGTCCGTCATGGTCCTGAATATCACCAAACTGTAGAGACAGAGAACGCCTGATGATGAAGGGAAGACAAACTGAGTGAAACAGAAAGTTGTCCTGCTGTACTTTTTGATCACATGTTCTGAAAAAGGAGGAGCCATGCAACGCTTTGCTCCAACTTTTAAACTGTAATCTTTCTATCAGGGTGTGATGCCCTTAATGTCATAGTGAACATTTAACAGAGCTTTTTATATCACAGTCAAGACTGAAAGACTTTGATGAACTCTTACCTCTGTCCATCAAAATACACTCTTGGACTTAAGTTCAGAGACGTGTGACAAACAATTACACAAAGAAATCAAAATAGACTAAGAGAACAGGATCACTTAAACAGGTCCTGATCAGACTCTATGTGGTCCAGGTCTGGACCAGATCCTGATCCAGGGACTCTGAGCTCACAGACTGTAAAACACTGATTGGATTTTATACAGTAAAATATCTGTTGCATATTATGTGTATTTACTAATGTTACACCTCAAACAAAAACAGTTTGTTGATACTTGGTTTAGACTTACCACCCCAGAAAGACAAATGTAGAAAGTGTTTTAGAGAGCTCAGTGTATTGTTTGTGACTGACAGATCAGTGTGGTGAGTGAACAGTGAACACTGTCCAATGTGTTCATGTTTGATTTTGCACATGTTCTAAGATGTTTTGAACAATTATTACAAAATACTAATGTCTCATACTAAGGACTTTGGCTCTGACCAGAGTTATACGAGTTATGCTTTTTGACTGACATTCCATAAATATACAATTGCAGTATGTATGAAAATATATAAAAATTATATTCTCAGAAGAAGAGAAGAAAGTGAAAGGGCCAGGTATGTTTTTTGCGTAAAAGTTTGAAACACATTTAATCTTTGATAGTGTAAGTTTGAACATGTCAACCTGTTATTATGGATATTTAAGAAATAACAACAGTGTTTAAAAAGGGCCCAAAGTAAGTAACTTTCACATTGAGTAACTTGTTGATTCAATCTCAAGAAGTGAAAGGAAAAGTCCAACCTGCACCTCCCTCTGAATTCCTGAGTCACATTGTTTTTCTGTTGTCACATATTAAACTGTAACCACAACCTCCTTCCACCTGCCTCTCAGGAAGCCAGGCACCAGTACAAACATATCATTTATTATTCTGTTTCCTTCTTAGTTGTTATTGTTCATTATTTTTTTTTTAAATGTTAATTTGATTTTTATATATTTTCATACATACTGCAATTGTATATTTATGGAATGTCAGTCAAAAAGCATAACTCGTATAACTCTGGTCAGAGCCAAAGTCCTTAGTATGAGACATTAGTATTTTGTAATAATTGTTCAAAACATCTTAGAACATGTGCAAAATCAAACATGAACACATTGGACACTGTTGTAAATGTCACTTGTAAAATGACACACACCACACTGATCTGTCAGTCACAAACAATACACTGAGCTCTCTAACCCCTAAATTCCACTGCAAGCGTCAGCGCCCTGCAGCGCCGCTCTGGCTCGAGAGTGCGTGGCGCTTCGTCAGAGATACGTCCCAGTTCTATTTTCCTGCAACAACGTTCCCAGTCCACGTCAATCTACACAGATCAGATCACACCAAACCAGACACTGAACGAGTGTAACTTCAAGATTTTCACATTAAATGTAAAAAATAAAAAATAAAAAAACTTTTCCATACACGGAGTACATAACCTTTAATTATGGTATTAATATATATATATATACACATAATATGCAACAGATATTTTACTGTATAAATCCAATCAGTGTTTTACAGTCTGTGAGCTCAGAGTCCCTGGATCAGGATCTGGTCCAGACCTGGACCACATAGAGTCTGATCAGGACCTGTTTAAGTGATCCTGTTCTCTTAGTCTATTTTGATTGATTGATTGATTGATTTTGAGCAAGTGAAACAAAGTACAATAGAAAAAAAAAAAATTTGTACACTGATGTAATCTTTACAATTGTTCACATCGAGGTAGAAAGAAAAAATAAAATAAATAGATATTTAAATAATTTGTATTCATAAACTATATGCATATTATGTACATATATAGATACTATATATATATTTGTGTGTATATATAAATATACAATTTATTTAACATACATGTGCAATATTTGCTCGAAGGGAGTAGGAAGAAGAAAACTTATTGACTCCCACCCCTAATTTATTCTTTTATATCAAACTATATGGTTGCAGTAATAATTCAATCATTATAGAGTTATATGTAATGTTCAGATCTTACTAGTTAGTTACCATATCATTATCAGCATTCATCATCAATATTAAACAATATTACAGTATAATTATTAGAGTAACATTAATGCAGCAATATCCTATAAATAGTATTTATAATTACATACTATAGATTAATATTAGCAATAACAATGTAGAATATCCCAATATTATTACTAACAATCACAACACCATAGATTAATTATATTATAACATTGTAGAATATCCCCATAATATTACCAATAATCGCTATACCACAGATTAATTATATTAATAATCATGACAGGATATCACAATAATATTACCAGCAATAATCACTATACCATAGATTAATTATATTCACATTTTTGACTATCACCAATATTACTATAAACTGTCATACCCTATAATAGTAATAATAATATTAACATCACTGTCTTCATTATTACCACTAATAATATTGATAATTAAAGCCGCAAGCGGCATTGATAGGCCCTCGCCGGCCGCAACCGGCGCTGGGGCAGAGGAGAAACCATTTTGCCCAAATTTTTTGTCGGTACCTTTTGATAAAAACAGCAAAAAGCGTCCTAATACTCCATAGAACTGCATTGAATGTAATTCCCATTGGAATAAAATGGCAGAATTCAACCATCGCCATGGCAACACCGAATCAAATACGACTTGTGTACCATTGGAATTTTTGATCAGGATGACATCAAGAATATTTGTGCTGAATTTGACAAATTTTCATTCAAGTATTATTTTTTCTGTCCATAGAAATTTTTGTTTGTTGACAACACAGTATAAAATATGACATGAGTCTCATTGGCTTTTGTGATCAGCGTCACATAAAGTATTTTTCTGCCATGTTTCGTAAAATTTGGAAAAACAAAATTTTTTACTGACCATATAAATATTTGTCTCATTCTGTAGGGGGCGCTATTGCGGCAAATTTTATTCTTTCTCATTTAATGGGTTTAGGCTTGGAGGGTTTATGAGTGTTTAAAATTTGAGCCATATTGGAGTTAATATGTGCGAATTGTAGCAAATTGCAAGTATGGCGAAATTGAAATTTTTTTTGTAAACTTTGCGGCTGCGTGGCACAAAAACCATAAAACATTTGCGAAGAATTTGGATAACTTTTAATGCCCCACTTCTGTAGATGATATAGAGCCATTAGGTTAAATGCCCAAGGAGGAGATAGAAAAAGTATGACGTGTGCAAAGTTGCTGACTCAGCACTTTGCAGATTTCAATCCAAGATTACCGACTTGTGGTTTGTCAGGGGGCATGGCCATAATAATATTTTTTGTTTTGCTCTATGTCAGCAATGTGATTACCGAATTTGGTGGGTCTGCGACAAACTTTACGTTCGGCCGACTCCCATTGGCGCAATGTATTTGCAATTTTGTAGGTGGCGCCACTTTTGTATTGTTAAATATGGCGCCTAAATAAAACAAAATTTTTCAGCACACCTGAATTTTGGGCAAAATTTGGTGAGTTTTCATAAATGTTCAGGGGGTCAAATTAGTGCTCAAAGAGCAGAAGAAAAAAAGAAGAAAAATAATAATAATTTTAGCAAAAACAATATATCCGTTTACATTATTCCCACAAATTATATATTTTCAGAAAGCTCTCAAGGTCCCCCACGTGACTGTGGGGTCAAATGTCAATGGGTTCGTGGGTCAATGACGAGCGCGTGTGGCTTCGCCCATTGACTTCCATTCATTCTCAGCCAATACAAGTATGTGGCTTCCATACCGGAGGTATGTGTTTGTAGTACTTGTTGCTATGAGTTTGTACATGGGAAAGCGCTTCGCGCTTTATTTTTGTGCGCTTCGCGCACTTTGGGGCACTGCTGTGCAGACACAATAGGCCCTGCGCCACCCTTGGGGCTCGGGCCTAATTATATTTACAGTGCTGATGACTTTTGAACACGTAAGGGTCCACAGCGTTTGACAAGCTGCCATCCCCACAACTACAACTACAACTACAACTACAACTACAACTACAACCAGCTCAGAGGGAGAAGCCTCACGGAGCAGCACCAGTCCAATAGGTTAGAAATATATATGCTATAATAATTTACAAAATAAATTACAGCTTGACTTTGACAATTATGCAAGTAATGCATGTGCAGCTGCTAACACAAATCTGTAAACATATAGTTTCAGACCCAGTGATGTTTTTCATCGGCCCAGCTGTTCCTGCTGACAGCTCCCAGTGTACAGACCCCTGCAGATTTCTACTGTGGACTCAGAGATGTCACAGTGGACCCAGTGTTGAGCTGTAGCTGAGTTTCTGATGAGAACAGTTTCACCTGCTGCAGACAGAGACACCTCAGAGGGGACAGCAGAGGTCTCCCCTGATTGTGACATGTTTGCTGTATAAATGTATTGTTCACAGTGTTTGAATCTCCTTTCATATTTTCAGAAACATGGCTTACCAAACATGTAAAATTATAAATATACCTACAATATAAGTCATGCCTAAATGTCACAACAGTAGACACACTCTTTTAGATGATAAATGAAACAAGTGAGTACTGTTGTAGAATATACCAAACCATCCTCTGAGCAGCTGGACCTGAGGACAGAGAAGGAGAGCACATAGTGTAAATGTAATATAATAAGTAACAGTATTTCTAGATAAGACAATAGTATGTCAACACGTTTGTGCAAACAGGAGTTCATGTCCTTAGCAGACTCCCTGAGCAGTCACTAATGTTTGAATAATAAAAAGATAACTCAGCTGTTAGAAACATTGACATTACATTCACTGTGGAGTGCCACTGGTTGGGTGTGGAAGTCTGTTTTGGTAATGTGACAATGCTAATATTCATGACTAAGAAGCTATAGAAAAGAAAATACAAAGCATACATTTACATCTAAAAACTTACTAATTAGCTTTCAGATCCTTTGCAATGTACATGAACCGTTTGTAGCAGAAGCCCAGGTTTTATTTCATTTCAGCTGAAATGCATTTAGCTTGAAGCTAGCAGAGTGTTAGCTCATGTGCTATTAGGCTGCATGTAATGCACAGACTTTTCACATCGAGGTGAAAGTTATTTGTTACAGCATCAAAATATTAACCCTAAAGTATTCTGTATAATGGAGCTGCTGCTGGCGATGCAAAGCTAAGCGACAGCAGCTTCAGTAGCAGAGGTCAACAACTCACAGGATAAATGTTCAATCAAAGAATTCAGTTATGAGCTTAATAAACTTTTTGTGGTACTATTCCCTAATAATGCTCATACTCCAAAAATCCTATTGAAATTCATAATTTATGTCCAACAACTTAATTCTACTAATGAGCAGTAAATGAGTTTAAGGGGAAAATGTTAGTTGCTAACTAGTTGTAGAATATAATCACACAGAATAAGGGATTAATAGGTGCTTTATAAATACCACAAAAAAATCAAAATAAATAAAAAACACACATTTCAAAAGCAGAACATAAAAAACAGAACATCAATAAAATGCAAAAATAAAATAAATGATATATGAATAAAATAATGATTTATTTTAAATACCTAATTTGTGACTTTGCATGTAGAAATCTTTGGGAATAATTATTTGTAAATAAAAAAAATAGCAATAATCATGTTTGTCATTTATAAATCTGCAGTAGTTTTGCATGTGGATTGTGGATCGCCCAATTAATGCATTCATCACTTTTGAGCATTCAGATACTTTTAACATTCATTCCACATTTTGAGACAGTTCTGGATTAATTCAAAAGGAAATCCTGTTTCAGTGATGAGCACTTGGTAGCAGTGTTTAACATATTTGTAATTTAAGTAGGAGAGGAGGAGAGTTCCTGCCTCAAGTGGAGGAGTTTAAGTATCTTGGGGTCTTGTTCATGAGTGAGGGAAGGATGGAGCGTGAGATCGACAGACGGATCGGTGCAGCGTCTGCAGTAATGCGGTCGTTGTATCGGTCTGTTGTGGTGAAGAAGGAGCTGAGTCGAAAGGCGAAGCTCTCGATTTACCGGTCGATCTACGTTCCTACTCTCACCTATGGTCATGAGCTTTGGGTCATGACCGAAAGGACAAGATCCCGGATACAAGCGGCCGAAATGAGTTTCCTCCGCAGGGTGGCTGGGCGCTCCCTTAGAGATAGGGTGAGGAGCTCGGTTACCCGGGAGGAGCTCGGAGTAGAGCCGCTGCTCCTCCACATCGAGGGGAGCCAGCTGAGGTGGCTCGGGCATCTGTTCCGGATGCCTCCTGGACGCCTCCCTGGGGAGGTGTTCCGGGCATGTCCCACTGGGAGGAGGCCCCGGGGAAGACCTAGGACACGCTGGAGGGACTATGTCTCTCGGCTGGCCTGGGAACACCTTGGGGTTCCTCCAGAGGAGCTGGAGGAAGTGTCCGGGGAGAGGGATGTCTGGGTGTCCCTGCTTAGACTGCTGCCTCCGCGACCCGGCCCCGGATAAAGCGGAAGAAGATGGATGGATGGATGGGTAATTTAAGTAAAGGATAAATAGAAGAACAAAATAAATATTCAAAAGAAAAATATATTATTGTTATTAGTAGTAGGTGTAGTAGTAATCACATTGAGTACTTGTTCATATATATATATATATATATATATATATATATATATATATATATATATATATATATATATATATATATATATATATATATATATATTTTACTATCCTAATATATATTACTAAGATAATATTTTGCAGAGAATTACAGTGATCAATGATCAGCCTAAATTATACTATAGCACTCAGTAACCTACAGGCAGTACCACTGTACAAAACCAGTTAAAGCAAAAAACAAACAAAAAAACCAACATTGACTATGTTTTTATTGTTGTCTGATGGATGAAAGTTTTCTTACAATACAAACAAAGATCAAGCACAAAAAATGTAATTGATAGAAATAACTCAACATTTTAAAATTCATACCACCATCATCACTTTGCCTTATTACATTATGAATCTATGCATTTGTTATTAAATTTTCAAGTATACACATATTTGCAATTTGAATTAAGGATAATATAAAGAACCTAAACAGAAAAATACTCAAAAAAAAAAAAAAAGACTGATGTTATTGTTGTTATTATTATTACTATTAAGAGTAATAGTAGGCAGTTCAGTGGGTTAGCTAGCATGCATTACTAATGAAAAGCCCTAATAGAATATAACACCCCAAACAGATCGATGTTTATAAAGCCCTTCATTAATACGACTTTACTTGGTCTGCCTTTACCAGCTGGCTGACTGTAACATAATGTATGTAAAGGCTGCATAATGGTCAGTGTGGTGTTTTGTGCTTGAGTAATGTGTTTGTAATTTGTGTATAATGTTGTTGTCTTGCTAAAAAAGAAAAGGTCAATAAAATATGCAGTGCAAAAGAGCTCAGTTAACCCCTTTCATAATTTCTCTGGAGTTATGTCATTGTCAGACATTTCATTTCCAGTTTTGGTCTGGGCCTGTTGCATGCTCATCAGAGGGTCTACACTGCTCTAATACTTGGACATGTAGCTGTCACAGATTCTCTGGAGGATCTGAACTGCCTCCTGGTTCCTGGGACACTGCAGCAGCCCGTTCTTGGTCTCATGGTACAACACACGCACTTCATGGTTTATGCAGGAGTACTCTTTACTCCACTGGGTCTTGTCCAGGATCTCGTCTGGTTTACGAGTGTGATGCATCAGAACCAGGATCACAGGTTTACCTTGGGCTTCACCTACGCAAACATCAGATAAAATACATTAGAAACAGCTCTAGAAAGAATAAGAGACCTAAAAGATAGTTACCATACAGAAGTTTACAAAATTAGCAACAATACAAATGTTTTATGGGACAAATAATGTTACTTGAGACTACACACTATCTTAAGTATATCTAAGATAGTCACTGTTGAATCACTAGGGGGTGCACTGACGTAATCCATTTTAATGAGACAAATCTATTGAGGGCAGAGATAGGAAGAAACAAAGTGTTTGTACTTTGTTACTTGTACTTAAGTACATTTTTTAGGTATCTGCACTTTACTCGAGTAATTATTTTTCTGATGGATTTTTACTTTTACTCCTTTCATTTGAGCAGAAATATCTGTACTTTTTACTCCTTACTATGTCATGATAGGCTTGTTACTTTTTACTGCTCCAAAATGTCACCTTTAGCGCATACCAGTACACTGTAAAAAGTCATATAGCCAGTAAGTTGCAGTAACTCCATTCTATAATTTACTTCCACTAACAATTATGAGTTTTTGAATTTTAAATCATGTTTAAACTCATTGTTACAAGTAATTTGGTAGTTTAACTTAAAAATGTAAGTACTATTTCTGCCTTAAAAATGTAATTTATTTAAACTTAGTAAAAAGTGTTCAT
Source organism: Bostrychus sinensis (assembly GCA_020698575.1). Lineage (NCBI taxonomy): Eukaryota > Metazoa > Chordata > Actinopteri > Gobiiformes > Eleotridae > Bostrychus > Bostrychus sinensis. Next base: position 32,996,413 of record CM036244.1, on the reverse strand, counting down.
TCAAATAATAAAGTTAAGTTGTGGATGAGAGAATCAGAGACCATGACTGAAATTAACCTGACAAAAATATTGTCCTTATGCATTTAGTAATAAATTTACTCTCTCTTCAGTGTTAAAGTTTCAGGTAAAAATGAACACAGCACCATGACACAGGTGAACAGAGCCACACATGACCTGAGGTATTAAAGAAAACACAGTAATAAGATAAACTGCTCACTCCCAAACCGGACTGGGCAGTGGTTGAAAACTTCTGAGTGTCACTTTAGTGAACAATGAAGTTGAATTGTAGTGTTTAAAATGGTCACATTTATATAGCACTTTTCTACCTTCATGGGTACTCAAAGTGCTTTACATCAAGGAACCATTCATACACCAGTGTGTGCAGACACTGGCGGCAAGGTGGGTTAAGTGTCTTGCCCAAGGACACAATGACAGTATGCAACAGCAGCTCTACCAACTGAGCTACTACCGCCTGTCAAACATTCTAATACTTAGATAAGTATAATATGCTTCTCTAGGTAAACTGTGTTATTTAGTTATACATTACAGATATATCCTTTCAGATTACAAAAACTGATAAATTTAGAAATAAAAGATGTTCAGCTGTACTAAAAACTCCATATATATACGTAGCCCAGTCCACATTGGTCATGGTCCAACCATGACTCAGAGAGTGCAAGCCCCCCTTCCCCATTCTATTACATGAAAGACTGCATCCCCTATTTTTTGTCAGGTTGATTTCACTCATGCTCTCTGATTCTCTCATCCACAACTTAACCTAATTATTTGAATGAACACTTTTCAATAAGTTTAAATAAATTACATTTTTTAAGGCAGAAATTGTACTTACATTTTTAAGTTAAACTAGCAAATTACTCGTAACAGTGTACTTCTCCAAGTGATCAATATATTCTCCTAAATTAAAGGACCCATTATTATTGTGTGTGCTGAGAGTGTGTTTTGTTAGTGTTGCAGATTTAATGGCAATGTATATCACTGATGGCAAAAAATTCATTGGTACTTTTTACTTTTTTACTTAAGTACATTTCTGAGCCTGTACTTTTGTACTTTTACTTGGGTAAAGCTGCTGAGTCAGTACTTCTACTTTTATCAGAGTATTTTTATACAAGTATCTGTACTTCTGCTTAAGTAAAGAATGCTGTAATGTTTGCCACCTCTGATTGATTGGTACTGGTACTGCATGTTACGGAAGCCGTAAACGGCCATAGATTCATAACTTTTGTTCTCCCTTTATCTCTTTATAACTACTTAATTCTTTCATTGTCTTGAGATAACGGCATAAACTGTTTGTTTTCCCGAGATAACAAGTCAAATTAACTTGTTATCTTAAGAAAACAATCCTTGTTTTCACATTATAAAGAGAAAAGTATGTCGTTATCTCAGAAAAACTAAAGAATGAAGTCGTAGTAACGAGATAAGATAAAAAAGTTATGAATTCATGGCCACTTATGGCTTCTGTAGTATGTCCTATGTTTGCTGTGTGCCTCCTTTCCACACTGCACCTTGCCACTCACCCCACCACTACCATCACAAAACACAACACAGAGAGTACTGAAGCTGGGCGTGTAGAGAGGACTACAAGGGTTACTTATAAATGTTTTTGTAATATTATTATTTTACTTTTTTTCTCATTTAAAGTCCTTTTGTATGTTTTGCCAGTTGGTATTGAAGATTTGCTGTAAGTCACATTCCACAGTTTATAGGTTGCACGTGTGCATGTAGCAACCCTAGCGTGACCATATGTCTGTTTAATGGAGACTGTTCCAGTTTTAGGCTCCTTGTCACTGTCAAACAAATATCTGAAAAACACTAATATGTCCCACTTTTCAAAAAACAATATCCCAGTGGACCCTATTTTAACCAACAGGGAATTATAAAATCTTTGTCTAAACACTTCCATCGCTAAATGTATATACCATTGTAATCAGTAAAACAAATATTTGATTTTAACATGGTTACCTCATATCTGCGGACACATATTGGTCATTATTATGAATTATTGAAAAAAATGCTCATGTTTTCTTTAAAGATAAAAGTGGATTTAAATTAAAAAAAAAATCACTTCATCTAATGTTTGCTGTGTCATCTGCATTTTTCATGGACTTTATGAAATTAAATTTTATTTCTAGGAAAAAAGTTCAATATTTTCAGATCTGTCAGTCAGGTGTCCTAATAGTTTTAGCCACCACTGTAGCTAAATATGTGTGAGCTAAGCTAGGTGTTTGTTCATTCACTAACTGAGTTGTCAACATAACATACTTCTTTGTCAATGGCAAGAGAAAAGTACAGTTAATAAAGTTTGAAGTTTCAATCCATTTGTATTGATGTAACAAAGAAATTAACTTCATGTGCACTTATGTTGTTATGTTATGTTAATGTTTCTTAACACAACCTCACTGGAGGCTTTTGATCTGCTATCTGTCAAGCCCATAGTGAGGACAGAACAGAGGGATATATGTTTTTTATATAGACGCAAACCTGGAATCTGGCTGACAGCCGTTTCCACATCAAACCCAATTCTTGACCGGATTGGACAGAACAGTAAGATGACATGACACTGCTGTAGGTCTGAAGGCAGGACCCTTGACTCCTGAGAGTTTAGCTGATCCAGGAGCTGCTGATGAGCGCCATGCTTTGGGTCTGACCCAATAAGGAACGCCTTCAGTGGCTTCACCGCTGGAGCTGGAGGCACAGGTAAAATAATAAACTATTCTATACAAATAAACTCACAACACACCTCTATAACACTGGTGAAGTAATGAACAGGTTACACACAGGGGGCTGCTTACCTTTGTTCTGTGTGGTATTATTACTAGGCAGGGCACTAGGTCCTGGCACATCTTTGGACACACACACTAACACACAAAAACAAACATTTGTTTAGAATTCTTTTTGCAACAGATAAACACCACCTAACATAACTTCATTCTAGTATCTCAGTCTGATTTGTTTATTGTAAAAAAATTGTTTGTGGGGCACATTTAGGTTTTAGAACATATCATTCTATCATTTCCTTCCTGCTGATTCTGGAGAGTTGAGATCATTTCTGGCATTGTTAGCAAACTGGCTGGGCCTGGAGGACTGCAGAGGCTGAGGTCCTACAAGGAAGTGGTGTTATTAATAGTAAATATAAAAAAATATATATATTAAAAAAATGGCATGCATCTCATGTAACATTAAAACTGTGGATTATACATCCAGCTGCCTGATGTTGGGACACTAGATTCCACTGTGCTCCTTCTCCCTTGAACACAGTTCCTCCTCTGTAGGCCTAATATTGGCCTGGCCCCGGCCAAAAGGAATTCTCCCCATCATCCTGATTAGCAGTGCCTGTCCCCAAAAGGACAACACTGTCCTCAAACAGAAGAGATGCTCCTGTGGACAATACAGTCCCCAACCTTGGGCACTCAGTGAAGACCAAAAATATTTTATAAAACAGTTAGCCATGGCACAGATTTTAGCTGTATATTAAACATGATCCAGGGTTTGTATTTTTCAAGTTTAGATTCAACTAACTGGGGAACAATCTGCCATTTTGTGTCACCTAGACCAGTTGTTTCTGGATCACGTTCACACAAGGAATCTTCTTTGCATGATACACATATAACATGTATTTGTGCAAACTGCGTTTGTAGGAAATGATGTCTGAAAGTGTTCCTGAGGCCAAGCAGTGATTTCCACTTCAGAATCATGCCTGTTTTTAATGCAGTGTGGTTTGAGGACCCAAAGATCTCAAGCAACCAACACATTCAATACTAAAAATCGAGACTGCCTTTGCTCCTTGACCATTAACCACATCTGCATGCAACATCTGTCACCAGCTTTGTTTTATTAAGACCACATAATTTTTCCAGCCTTATGATGCCCTGTGCCATTTTTTTTTCTGAAGTTAACACATCACTGACAATGACCTATAGAGAAAAAGACTTGCTGATATGATTATTTTCAATATTTTTTGTGCTGTATGTAAAACAGGTTTGTGAGTGAGAGTGAATTAAGCCTCAGTAATTTATAATGTGATCCAAGTGATCAGCCCTATGTTAATGCTGCTTTGTTCTCACCTGGAGTTCGGAGCTGGCTGTGCAGGGCTCTCACTAAGGACTGAAAGAATGATATCAAATTCTGCATCACATTCACAGCATCTGCAACAAAACAACAATACAAAAATATGAAAAAGAAAATTACATTTATGTGTAATGAAAATCGTACAGTCTTTAAAATTTGGCACCTTTAACAGCCACCATTCCACTTAAAAACATAAAAATTTGTACTTAAGACCCACTTAGGAGGATTTTTGGCATTCACCAATTTTTTTCTTAACTTAACAGTGTTCTTCTGGAAGAAGAAAAACAGGTCAGCAGTTCAGCAATTCAGCAGTTGCATAATATTATCAGAAAATAATGATTCAGTCTGATTGTAGATTACAATTTATTACAAATTATTCCTTATTAATACAGTTTAATAAAATAATAGTGATCCGTGGTGGTATAGACCAGGTATAAGCGTAAAACAGACTTCATACTTGCTCTGCAGTGACCAGTCTCGTCTCAGTCTCTGTCCTCTGCCCCAGTCCCCTCTGTATACACAACTGTATTACTGTGGTTTCACTTCAGAAAGAGGAGCTTTCTCTGCCTCGCAGACAGAGAGGAGCATGTGTATCGTTGCTGGCCGCGCATTTACCGGGACACGCCCAGGTCTGCTGTTCAGAGGTTGTGTTGCATGTCCTGCAACTTTTTTCTCAATTATTTTTTACTTTTTTCTTTTATATATTTTATTACAAATGTTTAACTTTTTGCCCACAAAATACAGCTCAGTTTCACAAATGAAAAAACAACAGGAAGAGGATTAGTGCGGCAGTAGCTCAGTTGGTAGAAACGCTTCCACACTAACCCAAAGGTTGATGGTTCGGTCCCTGCTACCTGCATTGGATACTATTGTTTTGTCTTTGGGCAAGACACTTCGCCCACCTTGCCTGTATGAATGGGTCAGTGTGACTGTGTTTGGTGGCGGTCGGAGAGGCCATAGGTGCAAAAAGGCAGCCACGCTTCTGTCAGTCTGCCCCAGGGCAGCTGTGGCTACAGAAGCAGCTTTGAGAAGATTGTACAGAGCAATATAAAAAACAATCTATTATTAGAGTAGTAGTAGTAGTAGTAGTAGTAGTATCATCTGCTGGTTCAGACAGTACTGGATGTGTCCTTGCCTCCTTGGTACAACTATATCAGAAATGTGGAAGCAGGGAGAGGCTGAATGTTTATGTTTGGCTATATAGAGGTACAGGGAAACATAGGTTATAAAAAAGTAAAAAGAATCAAAACTACCTTCTCTAGGAATCATATTGATTATTGTCAACGCTCCTGCTTCCCTCTCACCTGTAGTTTGGAGCTTGTGTTGCAGATCATCCACGAAAGACTGAAGGAATGTTACAAAAAGCTCCTCATATTTATCAGGCTCTGCCCAGAACATGTTCACAGCATCTGCACAAAAAATAGCATAGGTTTAGTACAAATCAGTTTATCAGCAATGGCACTATAGCCAGTAAACTGGTTCTGAGAGGGGTCTGTTACTATTCATGTAGTAGTAAAAGTAGTGAAAATGACTTTTACGCAAGTAATGTAGAACTTACTCTGCAGTTTTTTTTTCTTGTTTTTTTTGGGTTTTTTTTCTAACATTTGGAAACATGCAAGTGGGTTCAAGTATCTTTTTGTCCTCAGTAACAATATAAGAGGCTCTCCAGCCTTGTAACCAAGGTCCTGATTTCAATCCCAGGTTTGAGCACAATGTACAAAACAGTAGTTGTAGTATTAGAAGTAATTATTTTGCTACCTTTTAATAATAATAATAATAATAATAATAATAATAATAATAATAATAATAATAATGGATTATTCATCTTTTAAAGTAACTTTCCGACCTCTGCAACAAACTATCAATGATGCATTATCTATATCTGTTATCTCAGAAGTAAGTGTTATACTGGGTTTTATCATATACATATTGTTGAGTAGGGTTGACATCAGGAGTAAATAAATAGAAACTAAAACAGCTATAAAACTTACTCTCATGACATTCTGCTGAGGTCAGAGTCTTCAACGTTTGAAAGAGTACATCTGGTTCCATTTGCTGAAATGTGAAATCAAACTGTTCATTTTAACACTTGTCACAGCATTTACCAGAGCACTTTCACACAACACACAACTGTGGAATAAAATCTGAGGAGACTTACTTTTTGTTGTGGAGAGTTGCGTTCTGACAAAATATAGATAAAAGATATTAAGGAGCTCACTACTAGAGGGAGCAGCTCAATGTAGACAAAAACCAAAGGATAAATATAAGTATTACTCTTCCTTTAAATAAACCACATCAGAATTGAGAGTCTTCATTCATTTTTGCTTTTTCCCTCTATGGTCTCCAGAGTGAATCATTGTTTCGTGTTGTGGAGTGTTTTGCATACTGAGTTTGCAAAAGTTTTACACTTGATCCCTTTAATACAACCCTCTCCTTTTATCTGGGCTTGGGATCAGCACAAAAATAAACTTGTGAGTACACTTGGCTTGTGACTTCCTGTGGCTCCATGGATCAGAAGTGAGTGATGAGTGATGAGTGATGAAGACGTTGTGTCAGTGCTAATGTGGACTGTTCCTGACATATAAACAGTTCATATCTGACAAAAGTGATGTTCAGGAGCATTATTTATAAAGCTTGAGTATGTCCAGAATGAGGCTGAAGCTGGCGTAAGCCATCCTTCCTTTGGCGCATCTATAAAAACCCAACTAGGCGTGAAACCTTGCGTATCCCTACACCAGCTCTGACCCTGGTGTGTGCACATTTTGGAGACACGGCACAAAGGCAACCCTTAAGACGAGCTGCTGAAGTGAAGCAAGTCTGACAAATTCATGTTTGGTGCGCGTTTGACACAGTGCACTTTCACTTTGTCTCTCAGAAAAACAATGGACTTAATTCAGACATCATTTCAACAGGTAGTGAGTAAAAGTCAGGGAAGAACATTTGATTTCTTATAATTTAGCTCAGTATTTTTGACAATAAAGCGGTTCGTAGGTGCGCTCGCAGGTGTGCAAACATGAACTTCCGCAGGGCGCTGCACTGGCTCCGCAGTGTGAACTAAAAGCAGAGACGATCCCTGATGAATCCATGACTGGATTTATGAAATAAAAAATCGGACATGAGCATAAACAACTCCTACAGCAAGCAGTTCATATCAGAGCTGTGTGGTTTTAATGAAGCACAGTGTCAAAACTGAATGAAAATGTTATATTTGTATTTACGCACAACATACACCTGCACTGTGGCCCTTTACACAACCTCCACTCGAACGTTTGCGTGCACGTACAGGCAGTGTCTCATGCCTCCCTCTCTTCTGTGTTTGTCGGTGAAACCTTCTCATTAACAGTGCATTCATTCATCTTCTTCCACTTAATCTGGTTAGGGGTTGGGGATGACCTGCATAGGGGCCAGCTAGTCGCAGGTCATAGAGACATACACTGACAGTCACTCCCATATTCATTCACTAGGGGCAATGTAGAGTCACCAATTCACCTAACACATGCATGTCTTGGGACAGTGGGAGGAAGCCAGAGTACCTGGAGAGAACCCATGGGCCCCATTAGCATAGGCTTATGGTATTTAATTGGGGGCAGGCAAAATCTGTATAATTAATATGCAGATTTTTTGGGGTGGGTGATTACATATAGAAAGATCATTAGACCTTATCGCTAATGTAAATGATCAGGTTCAACATTTTGGTTCGGTTATTTTTGGATATTTCTTATGAAAATACCATATAACATATAGGAAAACTGTCTCCTGCCCCCCAGCTGAGGGTGTAACATCATCACATTCTAGAATGTGAAAATAAACCAATACAGTACAGTACTATACTTTACTGTACTGTATTTTACTGTACTGTACTATACTGTACTTTACTGTACTGTACTGTAGGTGGTTGGTGGATAAGGGTTAATCAAGGGCAATAAATAATCATGTGTTTAACAAACCTGGAGTTGTGAGCTTACGCTGCAGGAAACACACTAAGGACTGAAGGAATGACAGAGAAGCTGCTTTGTATTTATCAGGTTCTGTGTGAGTTCTGTTCATATCATCTGCAACAAAACAACAACAACAATAAATTGTAGTAAATATAGGTGTGATGTTAATTCAGTACAGTCCTTACAGTTGTTCACTTATAACAGTATGTTTGTGGTTACTACTGAACACTGAAATGAAGCAAAGAGCTGTTCATAAAATCAACTGAAAAACAACATTTGAAATTTGAAATACACTGAATATGACTTTTATCATAATCATGGTATGACAATTAATTTCTCATTTGATTATATACTTTTTTATGTGTTTATACTGATCACCATCTGCTCCTTGTTTCTTCTCACCTTGAGTTTGACGCTTGCATTGCAGAAAACTCACTAAGGACTCAAGGAATGTTACAAAAGGTTTCATGTATTTATAATATTCTGAGTGCAATACTTTCCCAGCATCTGCAAAAACAACACCATATTTTTCAAAAAGAACAGAAAGACAGTGATGGCATTACAGTCAATATGGCTTAGGCCCAATCCCATTTCTCTCCTTTTCCCCTTCTCCTTAGCCCTTCCCCTTCATTTTGTGCGTTCACAAGAGACAAAAGAGTATCTAAGTTCTCTTTTGGATCGAGGGGAAGGGCGAGGGCTAAAAGCTGTACACCCCTCCAAACAGAGCTTTTGCACATGCACACTAAGTTATGTATGTATTGTTTCATTGCTATATCTGACAGGTGATCTTTACCTGAGTGCAGAGACAGGTGAACATACGTTTAAATCACATAAATCACATTTATAATCATCAAAAAAGTATTTATTCCAACCAATACAAATAATAATAATAATAATAATAATAATAATAATAATAATAATAATAATAATAATAATAATGTTTGTTTAAAGTATAAACGGAGCTAATAGCTTGAGCGATGATGTAGGGTTAGGGGAAGTGGTAGGGGTAAGAATGAGAAATGGGATTGCTCAGGTAATGTACTCCACACTTTTTTCCCTCATTACTAAAGTAACACCTCAAAAACCTCAGAGCATATGAGCACACATTTGTCTTTGGAGCCAAAGTAGAGACATTCACCTCGCAACTAAGTCCTGACTTTGTTCAAACAAAGTAGTTTGTAGTAGAAACAATATCATCAGCAGCAGTTGTAGTGGATACTTGCTGTGCATTTACAAAGAAATACTCCATTGTACTTAACAAGGATGCCACAATTTTTTTGTGTCACGATTATTGTGAGATTACATTTTGCAATGTACAATTTTTTCGACTATTTACACCGACCAAGTGGGGTAAAATGTGACTTAGTAAATTACTTAGTTAGTTAATTAGTTTTCCTTTTACATGACACCCATATTTGATGTGTAAAACACTAGAGGAGTTAGGGACACACTGTCATTTTTAAGTTTGTCCAGGTTTACTGAGGCTCTCAGGACCACACTGCCCACACACAACAGAGCCCACTCTGGGCTCTGCCTGAGGCAGAAAACTATTCTTTAAAACAAAAATAATTATAAGAATCAGTAAAAAACAAAGTGCTGACAGAGTCTGGACTTAGTTTGAAATTGCATCTAGGTGTACTCAGTGTTTATAAATCTGAATATTTTCTTGTGTACACTACTTTTTGCTTTCTGGCCTACATGAACTTTTAGTAAGGATTCCGCTTACAGTTTTATTAATGAGGGCCCAGGTACCTTGCCTTGCCTTCAAAGTGATTTCCTTCTAATCCAAGGCAAGTGTCCTCCTTCGGTCCAAATAAACGCCTATGGAACAGACTTCAGAGTGAGCAGCGTCACCACAGCCACACCTCCTGCCTGGTTTTAGTGTTATACTTGGGAAATCTTTACATGTGGATTATATTAATACAATTCTTAAATACTTATCACTTATTTAGTCTTTTATAAACAGAGAGCATAAGCATTTTAGCTTATAAATGATCTCAAATGCAAGGCAGTGAAGGATACACTGACGTATCCTTGGTGAATTAGCCACATGTTAGCCAAACAGAGGACACCTGCCTGGGAAGGACATGAACATTGAAACACACTTTTGGCAACAGGTGATGACCTTGATGCCTTCATGTGACGTAATGAAGGCAAGGCAAGGCACCTGGGCTTTGAGAAACACCCCTGGCCTCTTCAAACATACTATTAGAGCGCCCCCTACAGGAGACACAAGCAACAAAACACATGCAGCCTGTTCAGACAAACTGTCTGCAGTATTTCAGATCAGACTCCAGAGTTTCAGCACCAGGACAATAACAGCAGAGTCTAACCCTCACTTTTGAGGCCTACAAATGGGCTCAGAGTCTGCAGCCAATAAATCTGTTTAATACTGAGTCAGCCTCATTATTGATAAAAATCATACTTAAAGCAAAAGTTTTATCTAAATTGTATTGAAAGTCAAATTTCTATTTAAGAAAGTGAAAGTTTACATTTTTGGTAAATTTATTGGGATTGTTCTATATTATTATATGGCCCTGCCTACTTTAAATTACACCAGAACGAAGAGTAGTGAAGGAGTTTTGTTTGTATTATTGTGGATTGTTCCTGACATAAAGCATGACATTTTTATTATAGAAAGTGCATAAATGTGTGTTGAATAATGCAAATTATATGCAAATTAATGAAAATAATAATTTACAAACAAAATATTTTTACTTGAAATGAAAGTTACTACATCACTAATGACTAACAAGAAAAAAAAACTGATAGGATGAGGGTTAAATGCTGCTAAACCTGTCTGACCCATTATCTATTTTTTATTTATTTATTTATTTATTTTTAATGATTATACAGGGATCATATAAACATGTACCAACTGGCCATTACTACAACTAATACTTTTTAGATTATTTTTTTCTGATGGTAACTGGCATCAAACAGCAGTGAGATAACAGCACATACATATCTTCATCCACACAGCACAGCCTCACCAGGAATCATCAGCCCCTCCCCTCGTGTGCAGCCACTTTGCTAACTTTTACTGGGCAGACTAGTGTCCACACACACTGTCTCCCAGCAGGGGACAGTGTCCTAGCCTTTCAGTCACTTTCTGTTCAAGGTTCGCTCAAAATTCACCCATATATTTAGCATGTAACATTTACTGGGACAATGCATTCATTTATTTAATCTGTACTGTGCTTGAGTAATAATAATAATAATATTAATAGTGCTGTTTCTTTTCCTCATCTGTAAGAAATTAATAATCATGGATTTCTTGTTCTTGTGTTTTATTTTGTTGTGTTTGTGAGGAATCTGATGGAATTTGTTGATAGACTAAAACAACTATAAACAAATATAAACTTATTATAAACTTACTCTCAGAACACTCTTCTGAAGTCAGAGTCTCCAGATTTTTAAAAAGTGTCTCCAGATCAACTCTCTAAAATGCAAGTGAAACATTATTTTACACAAATCTCAGTGAATTTCTGTGAACTGTTTGAGAATTCACACAACACATAGACGGTGGAAAACAGTCTGAGGAGCCTTACCTTCTGTTGTGAAGAGTTCTGTCCTCCTTTCCAGTCTACCTGATTTTTGAAAACAATAACCATAAAACAAAACAATAATCAAAAACAAAAACAATAATTATAAACAAGTTCAGCATTGTTCTGAGATATTTGGAAGCTTACCCCTGTTCAAAGGCCATTGTACAGAGTCATAAAAACAAACAAACAAACAAACAAAACTAAAGCATTTTGGTGTGAAAAGAAACTTATGTTTGGTTAGGGTTAGGGTTGAACCAAAAACAAACATTTCAAAAGCAAAACTTAAAGCTGCATGACTTACATGATGACAGAAACGTGTCCGTCATGGTCCTGAATATCACCAAACTGTAGAGACAGAGCCAACGCCTGATGATGAAGGGAAGACAAACTGAGTGAAACAGAAAGTTGTCCTGCTGTACTTTTTGATCACATGTTCTGAAAAAGGAGGAGCCATGCAACGCTTTGCTCCAACTTTTAAACTGTAATCTTTCTATCAGGGTGTGATGCCCTTAATGTCATAGTGAACATTTAACAGAGCTTTTTATATCACAGTCAAGACTGAAAGACTTTGATGAACTCTTACCTCTGTCCATCAAAATACACTCTTGGACTTAAGTTCAGAGACGTGTGACAAACAATTACACAAAGAAATCAAAAATAGACTAAGAGAACAGGATCACTTAAACAGGTCCTGATCAGACTCTATGTGGTCCAGGTCTGGACCAGATCCTGATCCAGGGACTCTGAGCTCACAGACTGTAAAACACTGATTGGATTTTATACAGTAAAATATCTGTTGCATATTATGTGTATTTACTAATGTTACACCTCAAACAAAAACAGTTTGTTGATACTTGGTTTAGACTTACCACCCCAGAAAGACAAATGTAGAAAGTGTTTTAGAGAGCTCAGTGTATTGTTTGTGACTGACAGATCAGTGTGGTGAGTGAACAGTGAACACTGTCCAATGTGTTCATGTTTGATTTTGCACATGTTCTAAGATGTTTTGAACAATTATTACAAAATACTAATGTCTCATACTAAGGACTTTGGCTCTGACCAGAGTTATACGAGTTATGCTTTTTGACTGACATTCCATAAATATACAATTGCAGTATGTATGAAAATATATAAAAATTATATTCTCAGAAGAAGAGAAGAAAGTGAAAGGGCCAGGTATGTTTTTTGCGTAAAAGTTTGAAACACATTTAATCTTTGATAGTGTAAGTTTGAACATGTCAACCTGTTATTATGGATATTTAAGAAATAACAACAGTGTTTAAAAAGGGCCCAAAGTAAGTAACTTTCACATTGAGTAACTTGTTGATTCAATCTCAAGAAGTGAAAGGAAAAGTCCAACCTGCACCTCCCTCTGAATTCCTGAGTCACATTGTTTTTCTGTTGTCACATATTAAACTGTAACCACAACCTCCTTCCACCTGCCTCTCAGGAAGCCAGGCACCAGTACAAACATATCATTTATTATTCTGTTTCCTTCTTAGTTGTTATTGTTCATTATTTTTTTTTTAAATGTTAATTTGATTTTTATATATTTTCATACATACTGCAATTGTATATTTATGGAATGTCAGTCAAAAAGCATAACTCGTATAACTCTGGTCAGAGCCAAAGTCCTTAGTATGAGACATTAGTATTTTGTAATAATTGTTCAAAACATCTTAGAACATGTGCAAAATCAAACATGAACACATTGGACACTGTTGTAAATGTCACTTGTAAAATGACACACACCACACTGATCTGTCAGTCACAAACAATACACTGAGCTCTCTAACCCCTAAATTCCACTGCAAGCGTCAGCGCCCTGCAGCGCCGCTCTGGCTCGAGAGTGCGTGGCGCTTCGTCAGAGATACGTCCCAGTTCTATTTTCCTGCAACAACGTTCCCAGTCCACGTCAATCTACACAGATCAGATCACACCAAACCAGACACTGAACGAGTGTAACTTCAAGATTTTCACATTAAATGTAAAAAATAAAAAAATAAAAAAACTTTTCCATACACGGAGTACATAACCTTTAATTATGGTATTAATATATATATATATACACACAATATGCAACAGATATTTTACTGTATAAAATCCAATCAGTGTTTTACAGTCTGTGAGCTCAGAGTCCCTGGATCAGGATCTGGTCCAGACCTGGACCACATAGAGTCTGATCAGGTTTAAGTGATCCTGTTCTGTTAGTCTATTTTTGATTGATTGATTGATTGATTTTGAGCAAGTGAAACAAAGTACAATAGAAAAAAAAAAAATTTGTACACTGATGTAATCTTTACAATTGTTCACATCGAGGTAGAAAGAAAAAATAAAATAAATAGATATTTAAATAATTTGTATTCATAAACTATATGCATATTATGTACATATATAGATACTATATATATATTTGTGTGTATATATAAATATACAATTTATTTAACATACATGTGCAATATTTGCTCGAAAGGGAGTAGGAAGAAGAAAAACTTATTGACTCCCACCCCTAATTTATTCTTTTATATCAAACTATATGGTTGCAGTAATAATTCAATCATTATAGAGTTATATGTAATGTTCAGATCTTACTAGTTAGTTACCATATCATTATCAGCATTCATCATCAATATTAAACAATATTACAGTATAATTATTAGAGTAACATTAATGCAGCAATATCCTATAAATAGTATTTATAATTACATACTATAGATTAATATTAGCAATAACAATGTAGAATATCCCAATATTATTACTAACAATCACAACACCATAGATTAATTATATTATAACATTGTAGAATATCCCCATAATATTACCAATAATCGCTATACCACAGATTAATTATATTAATAATCATGACAGGATATCACAATAATATTACCAGCAATAATCACTATACCATAGATTAATTATATTCACATTTTTGACTATCACCAATATTACTATAAACTGTCATACCCTATAATAGTAATAATAATATTAACATCACTGTCTTCATTATTACCACTAATAATATTGATAATTAAAGCCGCAAGCGGCATTGATAGGCCCTCGCCAGCCGCAACCGGCGCTGGGGCAGAGGAGAAACCATTTTGCCCAAATTTTTTGTCGGTACCTTTTGATAAAAAACAGCAAAAAGCGTCCTAATACTCCATAGAACTGCATTGAATGTAATTCCCATTGGAATAAAATGGCAGAATTCAACCATCGCCATGGCAACACCGAATCAAATACGACTTGTGTACCATTGGAATTTTTGATCAGGATGACATCAAGAATATTTGTGCTGAATTTGACAAATTTTCATTCAAGTATTATTTTTTCTGTCCATAGAAATTTTTGTTTGTTGACAACACAGTATAAAATATGACATGAGTCTCATTGGCTTTTGTGATCAGCGTCACATAAAGTATTTTTCTGCCATGTTTCGTAAAATTTGGAAAAACAAAATTTTTTACTGACCATATAAATATTTGTCTCATTCTGTAGGGGGCGCTATTGCGGCAAATTTTATTCTTTCTCATTTAATGGGTTTAGGCTTGGAGGGTTTATGAGTGTTTAAAATTTGAGCCATATTGGAGTTAATATGTGCGAATTGTAGCAAATTGCAAGTATGGCGAAATTGAAATTTTTTTTGTAAACTTTGCGGCTGCGTGGCACAAAAACCGTAAAACATTTGCGAAGAATTTGGATAACTTTTAATGCCCCACTTCTGTAGATGATATAGAGCCATTAGGTTAAATGCCCAAGGAGGAGATAGAAAAAGTATGACGTGTGCAAAGTTGCTGACTCAGCACTTTGCAGATTTCAATCCAAGATTACCGACTTGTGGTTTGTCAGGGGGCATGGCCATAATAATATTTTTTGTTTTGCTCTATGTCAGCAATGTGATTACCGAATTTGGTGGGTCTGCGACAAACTTTACGTTCGGCCGACTCCCATTGGCGCAATGTATTTGCAATTTTGTAGGTGGCGCCACTTTTGTATTGTTAAATATGGCGCCTAAATAAAACAAAATTTTTCAGCACACCTGAATTTTGGGCAAAATTTGGTGAGTTTTCATAAATGTTCAGGGGGTCAAATTAGTGCTCAAAGAGCAGAAGAAAAAAAAGAAGAAAAATAATAATAATTTTAGCAAAAACAATATATCCGTTTACATTATTCCCACAAATTATATATTTTCAGAAAGCTCTCAAGGTCCCCCACGTGACTGTGGGGTCAAATGTCAATGGGTTCGTGGGTCAATGACGAGCGCGTGTGGCTTCGCCCATTGACTTCCATTCATTCTCAGCCAATACAAGTATGTGGCTTCCATACCGGAGGTATGTGTTTGTAGTACTTGTTGCTATGAGTTTGTACATGGGAAAGCGCTTCGCGCTTTATTTTTGTGCGCTTCGCGCACTTTGGGGCACTGCTGTGCAGACACAATAGGCCCTGCGCCACCCTTGGGGCTCGGGCCTAATTATATTTACAGTGCTGATGACTTTTGAACACGTAAGGGTCCACAGCGTTTGACAAGCTGCCATCCCCACAACTACAACTACAACTACAACTACAACTACAACCAGCTCAGAGGGAGAAGCCTCACGGAGCAGCACCAGTCCAATAGGTTAGAAATATATATGCTATAATAATTTACAAAATAAATTACAGCTTGACTTTGACAATTATGCAAGTAATGCATGTGCAGCTGCTAACACAAATCTGTAAACATATAGTTTCAGACCCAGTGATGTTTTTCATCGGCCCAGCTGTTCCTGCTGACAGCTCCCAGTGTACAGACCCCTGCAGATTTCTACTGTGGACTCAGAGATGTCACAGTGGACCCAGTGTTGAGCTGTAGCTGAGTTTCTGATGAGAACAGTTTCACCTGCTGCAGACAGAGACACCTCAGAGGGGACAGCAGAGGTCTCCCCTGATTGTGACATGTTTGCTGTATAAATGTATTGTTCACAGTGTTTGAATCTCCTTTCATATTTTCAGAAACATGGCTTACCAAACATGTAAAATTATAAATATACCTACAATATAAGTCATGCCTAAATGTCACAACAGTAGACACACTCTTTTAGATGATAAATGAAACAAGTGAGTACTGTTGTAGAATATACCAAACCATCCTCTGAGCAGCTGGACCTGAGGACAGAGAAGGAGAGCACATAGTGTAAATGTAATATAATAAGTAACAGTATTTCTAGATAAGACAATAGTATGTCAACACGTTTGTGCAAACAGGAGTTCATGTCCTTAGCAGACTCCCTGAGCAGTCACTAATGTTTGAATAATAAAAAGATAACTCAGCTGTTAGAAACATTGACATTACATTCACTGTGGAGTGCCACTGGTTGGGTGTGGAAGTCTGTTTTGGTAATGTGACAATGCTAATATTCATGACTAAGAAGCTATAGAAAAGAAAATACAAAGCATACATTTACATCTAAAAACTTACTAATTAGCTTTCAGATCCTTTGCAATGTACATGAACCGTTTGTAGCAGAAGCCCAGGTTTTATTTCATTTCAGCTGAAATGCATTTAGCTTGAAGCTAGCAGAGTGTTAGCTCATGTGCTATTAGGCTGCATGTAATGCACAGACTTTTCACATCGAGGTGAAAGTTATTTGTTACAGCATCAAAATATTAACCCTAAAGTATTCTGTATAATGGAGCTGCTGCTGGCGATGCAAAGCTAAGCGACAGCAGCTTCAGTAGCAGAGGTCAACAACTCACAGGATAAATGTTCAATCAAAGAATTCAGTTATGAGCTTAATAAACTTTTTGTGGTACTATTCCCTAATAATGCTCATACTCCAAAAATCCTATTGAAATTCATAATTTATGTCCAACAACTTAATTCCTACTAATGAGCAGTAAATGAGTTTAAGGGGAAAATGTTAGTTGCTAACTAGTTGTAGAATATAATCACACAGAATAAGGGATTAATAGGTGCTTTATAAATACCACAAAAAAATCAAAATAAATAAAAAACACACATTTCAAAAGCAGAACATAAAAAACAGAACATCAATAAAATGCAAAAATAAAATAAATGATATATGAATAAAATAATGATTTATTTTAAATACCTAATTTGTGACTTTGCATGTAGAAATCTTTGGGAATAATTATTTGTAAATAAAAAAAATAGCAATAATCATGTTTGTCATTTATAAATCTGCAGTAGTTTTGCATGTGGATTGTGGATCGCCCAATTAATGCATTCATCACTTTTGAGCATTCAGATACTTTTAACATTCATTCCACATTTTGAGACAGTTCTGGATTAATTCAAAAGGAAATCCTGTTTCAGTGATGAGCACTTGGTAGCAGTGTTTAACATATTTGTAATTTAAGTAGGAGAGGAGGAGAGTTCCTGCCTCAAGTGGAGGAGTTTAAGTATCTTGGGGTCTTGTTCATGAGTGAGGGAAGGATGGAGCGTGAGATCGACAGACGGATCGGTGCAGCGTCTGCAGTAATGCGGTCGTTGTATCGGTCTGTTGTGGTGAAGAAGGAGCTGAGTCGAAAGGCGAAGCTCTCGATTTACCGGTCGATCTACGTTCCTACTCTCACCTATGGTCATGAGCTTTGGGTCATGACCGAAAGGACAAGATCCCGGATACAAGCGGCCGAAATGAGTTTCCTCCGCAGGGTGGCTGGGCGCTCCCTTAGAGATAGGGTGAGGAGCTCGGTTACCCGGGAGGAGCTCGGAGTAGAGCCGCTGCTCCTCCACATCGAGGGGAGCCAGCTGAGGTGGCTCGGGCATCTGTTCCGGATGCCTCCTGGACGCCTCCCTGGGGAGGTGTTCCGGGCATGTCCCACTGGGAGGAGGCCCCGGGGAAGACCTAGGACACGCTGGAGGGACTATGTCTCTCGGCTGGCCTGGGAACACCTTGGGGTTCCTCCAGAGGAGCTGGAGGAAGTGTCCGGGGAGAGGGATGTCTGGGTGTCCCTGCTTAGACTGCTGCCTCCGCGACCCGGCCCCGGATAAAGCGGAAGAAGATGGATGGATGGATGGGTAATTTAAGTAAAGGATAAATAGAAGAACAAAATAAATATTCAAAAGAAAAATATATTATTGTTATTAGTAGTAGGTGTAGTAGTAATCACATTGAGTACTTGTTCATATATATATATATATATATATATATATATATATATATATATATATATATATATATATATATATATATATATATATATTTTACTATCCTAATATATATTACTAAGATAATATTTTGCAGAGAATTACAGTGATCAATGATCAGCCTAAATTATACTATAGCACTCAGTAACCTACAGGCAGTACCACTGTACAAAACCAGTTAAAGCAAAAAACAAACAAAAAACCAACATTGACTATGTTTTTATTGTTGTCTGATGGATGAAAGTTTTCTTACAATACAAACAAAGATCAAGCACAAAAAATGTAATTGATAGAAATAACTCAACATTTTAAAATTCATACCACCATCATCACTTTGCCTTATTACATTATGAATCTATGCATTTGTTATTAAATTTTCAAGTATACACATATTTGCAATTTGAATTAAGGATAATATAAAGAACCTAAACAGAAAAATACTCAAAAAAAAAAAAAAAGACTGATGTTATTGTTGTTATTATTATTACTATTAAGAGTAATAGTAGGCAGTTCAGTGGGTTAGCTAGCATGCATTACTAATGAAAAGCCCTAATAGAATACAACACCCCAAACAGATCGATGTTTATAAAGCCCTTCATTAATACGACTTTACTTGGTCTGCCTTTACCAGCTGGCTGACTGTAACATAATGTATGTAAAGGCTGCACAATGGTCAGTGTGGTGTTTTGTGCTTGAGTAATGTGTTTGTAATTTGTGTATAATGTTGTTGTCTTGCTAAAAAAGAAAAGGTCAATAAAATATGCAGTGCAAAAGAGCTCAGTTAACCCCTTTCATAATTTCTCTTAGTCTGGAGTTATGTCATTGTCAGACATTTCATTTCCAGTTTTGGTCTGGGCCTGTTGCATGCTCATCAGAGGGTCTACACTGCTCTAATACTTGGACATGTAGCTGTCACAGATTCTCTGGAGGATCTGAACTGCCTCCTGGTTCCTGGGACACTGCAGCAGCCCGTTCTTGGTCTCATGGTACAACACACGCACTTCATGGTTTATGCAGGAGTACTCTTTACTCCACTGGGTCTTGTCCAGGATCTCGTCTGGTTTACGAGTGTGATGCATCAGAACCAGGATCACAGGTTTACCTTGGGCTTCACCTACGCAAACATCAGATAAAATACATTAGAAACAGCTCTAGAAAGAATAAGAGACCTAAAAGATAGTTACCATACAGAAGTTTACAAAATTAGCAACAATACAAATGTTTTATGGGACAAATAATGTTACTTGAGACTACACACTATCTTAAGTATATCTAAGATAGTCACTGTTGAATCACTAGGGGGTGCACTGACGTAATCCATTTTAATGAGACAAATCTATTGAGGGCAGAGATAGGAAGAAACAAAGTGTTTGTACTTTGTTACTTGTACTTAAGTACATTTTTTAGGTATCTGCACTTTACTCGAGTAATTATTTTTCTGATGGATTTTTACTTTTACTCCTTTCATTTGAGCAGAAATATCTGTACTTTTTACTCCTTACTATGTCATGATAGGCTTGTTACTTTTTACTGCTCCAAAATGTCACCTTTAGCGCATACCAGTACACTGTAAAAAGTCATATAGCCAGTAAGTTGCAGTAACTCCATTCTATAATTTACTTCCACTAACAATTATGAGTTTTTGAATTTTAAATCATGTTTAAACTCATTGTTACAAGTAATTTGGTAGTTTAACTTAAAAATGTAAGTACTATTTCTGCCTTAAAAATGTAATTTATTTAAACTTAGTAAAAAGTGTTCATTCAAATAATAAAGTTAAGTTGTGGATGAGAGAATCAGAGACCATGACTGAAATTAACCTGACAAAAATATTGTCCTTATGCATTTAGTAATAAATTTACTCTCTCTTCAGTGTTAAAGTTTCAGGTAAAAATGAACACAGCACCATGACACAGGTGAACAGAGCCACACATGACCTGAGGTATTAAAGAAAACACAGTAATAAGATAAACTGCTCACTCCCAAACCGGACTGGGCAGTGGTTGAAAACTTCTGAGTGTCACTTTAGTGAACAATGAAGTTGAATTGTAGTGTTTAAAATGGTCACATTTATATAGCACTTTTCTACCTTCATGGGTACTCAAAGTGCTTTACATCAAGGAACCATTCATACACCAGTGTGTGCAGACACTGGCGGCAAGGTGGGTTAAGTGTCTTGCCCAAGGACACAATGACAGTATGCAACAGCAGCTCTACCAACTGAGCTACTACCGCCTGTCAAACATTCTAATACTTAGATAAGTATAATATGCTTCTCTAGGTAAACTGTGTTATTTAGTTATACATTACAGATATATCCTTTCAGATTACAAAAACTGATAAATTTAGAAATAAAAGATGTTCAGCTGTACTAAAAACTCCATATATATACGTAGCCCAGTCCACATTGGTCATGGTCCAACCATGACTCAGAGAGTGCAAGCCCCCCTTCCCCATTCTATTACATGAAAAGACTGCATCCCCTATTTTTTGTCAGGTTGATTTCACTCATGCTCTCTGATTCTCTCATCCACAACTTAACCTAATTATTTGAATGAACACTTTTCAATAAGTTTAAATAAATTACATTTTTTAAGGCAGAAATTGTACTTACATTTTTAAGTTAAACTAGCAAATTACTCGTAACAGTGTACTTCTCCAAGTGATCAATATATTCTCCTAAATTAAAGGACCCATTATTATTGTGTGTGCTGAGAGTGTGTTTTGTTAGTGTTGCAGATTTAATGGCAATGTATATCACTGATGGCAAAAAATTCATTGGTACTTTTTACTTTTTTACTTAAGTACATTTCTGAGCCTGTACTTTTGTACTTTTACTTGGGTAAAGCTGCTGAGTCAGTACTTCTACTTTTATCAGAGTATTTTTATACAAGTATCTGTACTTCTGCTTAAGTAAAGAATGCTGTAATGTTTGCCACCTCTGATTGATTGGTACTGGTACTGCATGTTACGGAAGCCGTAAACGGCCATAGATTCATAACTTTTGTTCTCCCTTTATCTCTTTATAACTACTTAATTCTTTCATTGTCTTGAGATAACGGCATAAACTGTTTGTTTTCCCGAGATAACAAGTCAAATTAACTTGTTATCTTAAGAAAACAATCCTTGTTTTCACATTATAAAGAGAAAAGTATGTCGTTATCTCAGAAAAACTAAAGAATGAAGTCGTAGTAACGAGATAAGATAAAAAAGTTATGAATTCATGGCCACTTATGGCTTCTGTAGTATGTCCTATGTTTGCTGTGTGCCTCCTTTCCACACTGCACCTTGCCACTCACCCCACCACTACCATCACAAAACACAACACAGAGAGTACTGAAGCTGGGCGTGTAGAGAGGACTACAAGGGTTACTTATAAATGTTTTTGTAATATTATTATTTTACTTTTTTTCTCATTTAAAGTCCTTTTGTATGTTTTGCCAGTTGGTATTGAAGATTTGCTGTAAGTCACATTCCACAGTTTATAGGTTGCACGTGTGCATGTAGCAACCCTAGCGTGACCATATGTCTGTTTAATGGAGACTGTTCCAGTTTTAGGCTCCTTGTCACTGTCAAACAAATATCTGAAAAACACTAATATGTCCCACTTTTCAAAAAACAATATCCCAGTGGACCCTATTTTAACCAACAGGGAATTATAAAATCTTTGTCTAAACACTTCCATCGCTAAATGTATATACCATTGTAATCAGTAAAACAAATATTTGATTTTAACATGGTTACCTCATATCTGTGGACACATATTGGTCATTATTATGAATTATTGAAAAAAATGCTCATGTTTTCTTTAAAGATAAAAGTGGATTTAAATTAAAAAAAAAATCACTTCATCTAATGTTTGCTGTGTCATCTGCATTTTTCATGGACTTTATGAAATTAAATTTTATTTCTAGGAAAAAAGTTCAATATTTTCAGATCTGTCAGTCAGGTGTCCTAATAGTTTTAGCCACCACTGTAGCTAAATATGTGTGAGCTAAGCTAGGTGTTTGTTCATTCACTAACTGAGTTGTCAACATAACATACTTCTTTGTCAATGGCAAGAGAAAAGTACAGTTAATAAAGTTTGAAGTTTCAATCCATTTGTATTGATGTAACAAAGAAATTAACTTCATGTGCACTTATGTTGTTATGTTATGTTAATGTTTCTTAACACAACCTCACTGGAGGCTTTTGATCTGCTATCTGTCAAGCCCATAGTGAGGACAGAACAGAGGGATATATGTTTTTTATATAGACGCAAACCTGGAATCTGGCTGACAGCCGTTTCCACATCAAACCCAATTCTTGACCGGATTGGACAGAACAGTAAGATGACATGACACTGCTGTAGGTCTGAAGGCAGGACCCTTGACTCCTGAGAGTTTAGCTGATCCAGGAGCTGCTGATGAGCGCCATGCTTTGGGTCTGACCCAATAAGGAACGCCTTCAGTGGCTTCACCGCTGGAGCTGGAGGCACAGGTAAAATAATAAACTATTCTATACAAATAAACTCACAACACACCTCTATAACACTGGTGAAGTAATGAACAGGTTACACACAGGGGGCTGCTTACCTTTGTTCTGTGTGGTATTATTACTAGGCAGGGCACTAGGTCCTGGCACATCTTTGGACACACACACTAACACACAAAAACAAACATTTGTTTAGAATTCTTTTTGCAACAGATAAACACCACCTAACATAACTTCATTCTAGTATCTCAGTCTGATTTGTTTATTGTAAAAAAATTGTTTGTGGGGCACATTTAGGTTTTAGAACATATCATTCTATCATTTCCTTCCTGCTGATTCTGGAGAGTTGAGATCATTTCTGGCATTGTTAGCAAACTGGCTGGGCCTGGAGGACTGCAGAGGCTGAGGTCCTACAAGGAAGTGGTGTTATTAATAGTAAATATAAAAAAATATATATATTAAAAAAATGGCATGCATCTCATGTAACATTAAAACTGTGGATTATACATCCAGCTGCCTGATGTTGGGACACTAGATTCCACTGTGCTCCTTCTCCCTTGAACACAGTTCCTCCTCTGTAGGCCTAATATTGGCCTGGCCCCGGCCAAAAGGAATTCTCCCCATCATCCTGATTAGCAGTGCCTGTCCCCAAAAGGACAACACTGTCCTCAAACAGAAGAGATGCTCCTGTGGACAATACAGTCCCCAACCTTGGGCACTCAGTGAAGACCAAAAATATTTTATAAAACAGTTAGCCATGGCACAGATTTTAGCTGTATATTAAACATGATCCAGGGTTTGTATTTTTCAAGTTTAGATTCAACTAACTGGGGAACAATCTGCCATTTTGTGTCACCTAGACCAGTTGTTTCTGGATCACGTTCACACAAGGAATCTTCTTTGCATGATACACATATAACATGTATTTGTGCAAACTGCGTTTGTAGGAAATGATGTCTGAAAGTGTTCCTGAGGCCAAGCAGTGATTTCCACTTCAGAATCATGCCTGTTTTTAATGCAGTGTGGTTTGAGGACCCAAAGATCTCAAGCAACCAACACATTCAATACTAAAAATCGAGACTGCCTTTGCTCCTTGACCATTAACCACATCTGCATGCAACATCTGTCACCAGCTTTGTTTTATTAAGACCACATAATTTTTCCAGCCTTATGATGCCCTGTGCCATTTTTTTTCTGAAGTTAACACATCACTGACAATGACCTATAGAGAAAAAGACTTGCTGATATGATTATTTTCAATATTTTTTGTGCTGTATGTAAAACAGGTTTGTGAGTGAGAGTGAATTAAGCCTCAGTAATTTATAATGTGATCCAAGTGATCAGCCCTATGTTAATGCTGCTTTGTTCTCACCTGGAGTTCGGAGCTGGCTGTGCAGGGCTCTCACTAAGGACTGAAAGAATGATATCAAATTCTGCATCACATTCACAGCATCTGCAACAAAACAACAATACAAAAATATGAAAAAGAAAATTACATTTATGTGTAATGAAAATCGTACAGTCTTTAAAATTTGGCACCTTTAACAGCCACCATTCCACTTAAAAACATAAAAATTTGTACTTAAGACCCACTTAGGAGGATTTTTGGCATTCACCAATTTTTTTCTTAACTTAACAGTGTTCTTCTGGAAGAAGAAAAACAGGTCAGATGACTCTTGAGCTGAAATTCAGCAGTTGCATAATATTATCAGAAAATAATGATTCAGTCTGATTGTAGATTACAATTTATTACAAATTATTCCTTATTAATAAAGTTTAATAGAATAATAGTGATCCGTGGTGGTATAGACCAGGTATAAGCGTAAAACAGACTTCATACTTGCTCTGCAGTGACCAGTCTCGTCTCAGTCTCTGTCCTCTGCCCCAGTCCCCTCTGTATACACAACTGTATTACTGTGGTTTCACTTCAGAAAGAGGAGCTTTCTCTGCCTCGCAGACAGAGAGGAGCATGTGTATCGTTGCTGGCCGCGCATTTACCGGGACACGCCCAGGTCTGCTGTTCAGAGGTTGTGTTGCATGTCCTGCAACTTTTTTCTCAATTATTTTTTACTTTTTTCTTTTATATATTTTATTACAAATGTTTAACTTTTTGCCCACAAAATACAGCTCAGTTTCACAAATGAAAAAACAACAGGAAGAGGATTAGTGCGGCAGTAGCTCAGTTGGTAGAAACGCTTCCACACTAACCCAAAGGTTGATGGTTCGGTCCCTGCTACCTGCATTGGATACTATTGTTTTGTCTTTGGGCAAGACACTTCGCCCACCTTGCCTGTATGAATGGGTCAGTGTGACTGTGTTTGGTGGCGGTCGGAGAGGCCATAGGTGCAAAAAGGCAGCCACGCTTCTGTCAGTCTGCCCCAGGGCAGCTGTGGCTACAGAAGCAGCTTTGAGAAGATTGTACAGAGCAATATAAAAAACAATCTATTATTAGAATAGTAGTAGTAGTAGTAGTAGTAGTATCATCTGCTGGTTCAGACAGTACTGGATGTGTCCTTGCCTCCTTGGTACAACTATATCAGAAATGTGGAAGCAGGGAGAGGCTGAATGTTTATGTTTGGCTATATAGAGGTACAGGGAAACATAGGTTATAAAAAAGTAAAAAGAATCAAAACTACCTTCTCTAGGAATCATATTGATTATTGTCAACGCTCCTGCTTCCCTCTCACCTGTAGTTTGGAGCTTGTGTTGCAGATCATCCACGAAAGACTGAAGGAATGTTACAAAAAGCTCCTCATATTTATCAGGCTCTGCCCAGAACATGTTCACAGCATCTGCACAAAAAATAGCATAGGTTTAGTACAAATCAGTTTATCAGCAATGGCACTATAGCCAGTAAACTGGTTCTGAGAGGGGTCTGTTACTATTCATGTAGTAGTAAAAGTAGTGAAAATGACTTTTACGCAAGTAATGTAGAACTTACTCTGCAGTTTTTTTTTCTTGTTTTTTTTGGGGTTTTTTTCTAACATTTGGAAACATGCAAGTGGGTTCAAGTATCTTTTTGTCCTCAGTAACAATATAAGAGGCTCTCCAGCCTTGTAACCAAGGTCCTGATTTCAATCCCAGGTTTGAGCACAATGTACAAAACAGTAGTTGTAGTATTAGAAGTAATTATTTTGCTACCTTTTAATAATAATAATAATAATAATAATAATAATAATAATAATAATAATAATAATAATAATGGATTATTCATCTTTTAAAGTAACTTTCCGACCTCTGCAACAAACTATCAATGATGCATTATCTATATCTGTTATCTCAGAAGTAAGTGTTATACTGGGTTTTATCATATACATATTGTTGAGTAGGGTTGACATCAGGAGTAAATAAATAGAAACTAAAACAGCTATAAAACTTACTCTCATGACATTCTTCTGAGGTCAGAGTCTTCAACGTATGAAAGAGTACATCTGGTTCCATTTGCTGAAATGTGAAATCAAACTGTTCATTTTAACACTTGTCACAGCATTTACCAGAGCACTTTCACACAACACACAACTGTGGAATAAAATCTGAGGAGACTTACTTTTTGTTGTGGAGAGTTGCGTTCTGACAAAATATAGATAAAAGATATTAAGGAGCTCACTACTAGAGGGAGCAGCTCAATGTAGACAAAAACCAAAGGATAAATATAAGTATTACTCTTCCTTTAAATAAACCACATCAGAATTGAGAGTCTTCATTCATTTTTGCTTTTTCCCTCTATGGTCTCCAGAGTGAATCATTGTTTCGTGTTGTGGAGTGTTTTGCATACTGAGTTTGCAAAAGTTTTACACTTGATCCCTTTAATACAACCCTCTCCTTTTATCTGGGCTTGGGATCAGCACAAAAATAAACTTGTGAGTACACTTGGCTTGTGACTCCCTGTGGCTCCATGGATCAGAAGTGAGTGATGAGTGATGAGTGATGAAGACGTTGTGTCAGTGCTAATGTGGACTGTTCCTGACATATAAACAGTTCATATCTGACAAAAGTGATGTTCAGGAGCATTATTTATAAAGCTTGAGTATGTCCAGAATGAGGCTGAAGCTGGCGTAAGCCATCCTTCCTTTGGCGCATCTATAAAAACCCAACTAGGCGTGAAACCTTGCGTATCCCTACACCAGCTCTGACCCTGGTGTGTGCACATTTTGGAGACACGGCACAAAGGCAACCCTTAAGACGAGCTGCTGAAGTGAAGCAAGTCTGACAAATTCATGTTTGGTGCGCGTTTGACACAGTGCACTTTCACTTTGTCTCTCAGAAAAACAATGGACTTAATTCAGACATCATTTCAACAGGTAGTGAGTAAAAGTCAGGGAAGAACATTTGATTTCTTATAATTTAGCTCAGTATTTTTGACAATAAAGCGGTTCGTAGGTGCGCTCGCAGGTGTGCAAACATGAACTTCCGCAGGGCGCTGCACTGGCTCCGCAGTGTGAACTAAAAGCAGAGACGATCCCTGATGAATCCATGACTGGATTTATGAAATAAAAAATCGGACATGAGCATAAACAACTCCTACAGCAAGCAGTTCATATCAGAGCTGTGTGGTTTTAATGAAGCACAGTGTCAAAACTGAATGAAAATGTTATATTTGTATTTACGCACAACATACACCTGCACTGTGGCCCTTTACACAACCTCCACTCGAACGTTTGCGTGCACGTACAGGCAGTGTCTCATGCCTCCCTCTCTTCTGTGTTTGTCGGTGAAACCTTCTCATTAACAGTGCATTCATTCATCTTCTTCCACTTAATCTGGTTAGGGGTTGGGGATGACCTGCATAGGGGCCAGCTAGTCGCAGGTCATAGAGACATACACTGACAGTCACTCCCATATTCATTCACTAGGGGCAATGTAGAGTCACCAATTCACCTAACACATGCATGTCTTGGGACAGTGGGAGGAAGCCAGAGTACCTGGAGAGAACCCATGGGCCCCATTAGCATAGGCTTATGGTATTTAATTGGGGGCAGGCAAAATCTGTATAATTAATATGCAGATTTTTTGGGGTGGGTGATTACATATAGAAAGATCATTAGACCTTATCGCTAATGTAAATGATCAGGTTCAACATTTTGGTTCGGTTATTTTTGGATATTTCTTATGAAAATACCATATAACATATAGGAAAACTGTCTCCTGCCCCCCAGCTGAGGGTGTAACATCATCACATTCTAGAATGTGAAAATAAACCAATACAGTACAGTACTATACTTTACTGTACTGTATTTTACTGTACTGTACTATACTGTACTTTACTGTACTGTACTGTAGGTGGTTGGTGGATAAGGGTGAATCAAGGGCAATAAATAATCATGTGTTTAACAAACCTGGAGTTGTGAGCTTACGCTGCAGGAAACACACTAAGGACTGAAGGAATGACAGAGAAGCTGCTTTGTATTTATCAGGTTCTGTGTGAGTTCTGTTCATATCATCTGCAACAAAACAACAACAACAATAAATTGTAGTAAATATAGGTGTGATGTTAATTCAGTACAGTCCTTACAGTTGTTCACTTATAACAGTATGTTTGTGGTTACTACTGAACACTGAAATGAAGCAAAGAGCTGTTCATAAAATCAACTGAAAAAACAACATTTGAAATTTGAAATACACTGAATATGACTTTTATCATAATCATGGTATGACAATTAATTTCTCATTTGATTATATACTTTTTTATGTGTTTATACTGATCACCATCTGCTCCTTGTTTCTTCTCACCTTGAGTTTGACGCTTGCATTGCAGAAAACTCACTAAGGACTCAAGGAATGTTACAAAAGGTTTCATGTATTTATAATATTCTGAGTGCAATACTTTCCCAGCATCTGCAAAAACAACACCATATTTTTCAAAAAGAACAGAAAGACAGTGATGGCATTACAGTCAATATGGCTTAGGCCCAATCCCATTTCTCTCCTTTTCCCCTTCTCCTTAGCCCTTCCCCTTCATTTTGTGCGTTCACAAGAGACAAAAGAGTATCTAAGTTCTCTTTTGGATCGAGGGGAAGGGCGAGGGCTAAAAGCTGTACACCCCTCCAAACAGAGCTTTTGCACATGCACACTAAGTTATGTATGTATTGTTTCATTGCTATATCTGACAGGTGATCTTTACCTGAGTGCAGAGACAGGTGAACATACGTTTAAATCACATAAATCACATTTATAATCATCAAAAAAGTATTTATTCCAACCAATACAAATAATAATAATAATAATAATAATAATAATAATAATAATAATAATAATGTTTGTTTAAAGTATAAACGGAGCTAATAGCTTGAGCGATGATGTAGGGTTAGGGGAAGTGGTAGGGGTAAGAATGAGAAATGGGATTGCTCAGGTAATGTACTCCACACTTTTTTCCCTCATTACTAAAGTAACACCTCAAAAACCTCAGAGCATATGAGCACACATTTGTCTTTGGAGCCAAAGTAGAGACATTCACCTCGCAACTAAGTCCTGACTTTGTTCAAACAAAGTAGTTTGTAGTAGAAACAATATCATCAGCAGCAGTTGTAGTGGATACTTGCTGTGCATTTACAAAGAAATACTTCTTTGTACTTAACAAGGATGCCACAATTTTTTTGTGTCACGATTATTGTGAGATTACATTTTGCAATGTACAATTTTTTCGACTATTTACACCGACCAAGTGGGGTAAAATGTGACTTAGTAAATTACTTAGTTAGTTAATTAGTTTTCCTTTTACATGACACCCATATTTGATGTGTAAAACACTAGAGGAGTTAGGGACACACTGTCATTTTTAAGTTTGTCCAGGTTTACTGAGGCTCTCAGGACCACACTGCCCACACACAACAGAGCCCACTCTGGGCTCTGACTGAGGCAGAAAACGATTCTTTAAAACAAAAATAATTATAAGAATCAGTAAAAAACAAAGTGCTGACAGAGTCTGGACTTAGTTTGAAATTGCATCTAGGTGTACTCAGTGTTTATAAATCTGAATATTTTCTTGTGTACACTACTTTTTGCTTTCTGGCCTACATGAACTTTTAGTAAGGATTCCGCTTACAGTTTTATTAATGAGGGCCCAGGTACCTTGCCTTGCCTTCAAAGTGATTTCCTTCTAATCCAAGGCAAGTGTCCTCCTTCGGTCCAAATAAACGCCTATGGAACAGACTTCAGAGTGAGCAGCGTCACCACAGCCACACCTCCTGCCTGGTTTTAGTGTTATACTTGGGAAATCTTTACATGTGGATTATATTAATACAATTCTTAAATACTTATCACTTATTTAGTCTTTTATAAACAGAGAGCATAAGCATTTTAGCTTATAAATGATCTCAAATGCAAGGCAGTGAAGGATACACTGACGTATCCTTGGTGAATTAGCCACATGTTAGCCAAACAGAGGACACCTGCCTGGGAAGGACATGAACATTGAAACACACTTTTGGCAACAGGTGATGACCTTGATGCCTTCATGTGACGTAATGAAGGCAAGGCAAGGCACCTGGGCTTTGAGAAACACCCCTGGCCTCTTCAAACATACTATTAGAGCGCCCCCTACAGGAGACACAAGCAACAAAACACATGCAGCCTGTTCAGACAAACTGTCTGCAGTATTTCAGATCAGAGTCCAGAGTTTCAGCACCAGGACAATAACAGCAGAGTCTAACCCTCACTTTTGAGGCCTACAAATGGGCTCAGAGTCTGCAGCCAATAAATCTGTTTAATACTGAGTCAGCCTCATTATTGATAAAAATCATACTTAAAGCAAAAGTTTTATCTAAATTGTATTGAAAGTCAAATTTCTATTTAAGAAAGTGAAAGTTTACATTTTTGGTAAATTTATTGGGATTGTTCTATATTATTATATGGCCCTGCCTACTTTAAATTACACCAGAACGAAGAGTAGTGAAGGAGTTTTGTTTGTATTATTGTGGATTGTTCCTGACATAAAGCATGACATTTTTATTATAGAAAGTGCATAAATGTGTGTTGAATAATGCAAATTATATGCAAATTAATGAAAATAATAATTTACAAACAAAATATTTTTACTTGAAATGAAAGTTACTACATCACTAATGACTAACAAGAAAAAAAAACTGATAGGATGAGGGTTAAATGCTGCTAAACCTGTCTGACCCATTATCTATTTTTTATTTATTTATTTATTTATTTTTAATGATTATACAGGGATCATATAAACATGTACCAACTGGCCATTACTACAACTAATACTTTTTAGATTATTTTTTTCTGATGGTAACTGGCATCAAACAGCAGTGAGATAACAGCACATACATATCTTCATCCACACAGCACAGCCTCACCAGGAATCATCAGCCCCTCCCCTCGTGTGCAGCCACTTTGCTAACTTTTACTGGGCAGACTAGTGTCCACACACACTGTCTCCCAGCAGGGGACAGTGTCCTAGCCTTTCAGTCACTTTCTGTTCAAGGTTCGCTCAAAATTCACCCATATATTTAGCATGTAACATTTACTGGGACAATGCATTCATTTATTTAATCTGTACTGTGCTTGAGTAATAATAATAATAATATTAATAGTGCTGTTTCTTTTCCTCATCTGTAAGAAATTAATAATCATGGATTTCTTGTTCTTGTGTTTTATTTTGTTGTGTTTGTGAGGAATCTGATGGAATTTGTTGATAGACTAAAACAACTATAAACAAATATAAACTTATTATAAACTTACTCTCAGAACACTCTTCTGAAGTCAGAGTCTCCAGATTTTTAAAAAGTGTCTCCAGATCAACTCTCTAAAATGCAAGTGAAACATTATTTTACACAAATCTCAGTGAATTTCTGTGAACTGTTTGAGAATTCACACAACACATAGACGGTGGAAAACAGTCTGAGGAGCCTTACCTTCTGTTGTGAAGAGTTCTGTCCTCTGAACCAGTCTACCTGATTTTTGAAAACAATAACCATAAAACAAAACAATAATCAAAAACAAAAACAATAATTATAAACAAGTTCAGCATTGTTCTGAGATATTTGGAAGCTTACCCCTGTTCAAAGGCCATTGTACAGAGTCATAAAAACAAACAAACAAACAAACAAAACTAAAGCATTTTGGTGTGAAAAGAAACTTATGTTTGGTTAGGGTTAGGGTTGAACCAAAAACAAACATTTCAAAAGCAAAACTTAAAGCTGCATGACTTACATGATGACAGAAACGTGTCCGTCATGGTCCTGAATATCACCAAACTGTAGAGACAGAGACAGTGCCTGATGATGAAGGGAAGACAAACTGAGTGAAACAGAAAGTTGTCCTGCTGTACTTTTTGATCACATGTTCTGAAAAAGGAGGAGCCATGCAACGCTTTGCTCCAACTTTTAAACTGTAATCTTTCTATCAGGGTGTGATGCCCTTAATGTCATAGTGAACATTTAACAGAGCTTTTTATATCACAGTCAAGACTGAAAGACTTTGATGAACTCTTACCTCTGTCCATCAAAATACACTCTTGGACTTAAGTTCAGAGACGTGTGACAAACAATTACACAAAGAAATCAAAAATAGACTAAGAGAACAGGATCACTTAAACAGGTCCTGATCAGACTCTATGTGGTCCAGGTCTGGACCAGATCTTGATCCAGGGACTCTGAGCTCACAGACTGTAAAACACTGATTGGATTTTATACAGTAAAATATCTGTTGCATATTATGTGTATTTACTAATGTTACACCTCAAACAAAAACAGTTTGTTGATACTTGGTTTAGACTTACCACCCCAGAAAGACAAATGTAGAAAGTGTTTTAGAGAGCTCAGTGTATTGTTTGTGACTGACAGATCAGTGTGGTGAGTGAACAGTGAACACTGTCCAATGTGTTCATGTTTGATTTTGCACATGTTCTAAGATGTTTTGAACAATTATTACAAAATACTAATGTCTCATACTAAGGACTTTGGCTCTGACCAGAGTTATACGAGTTATGCTTTTTGACTGACATTCCATAAATATACAATTGCAGTATGTATGAAAATATATAAAAATTATATTCTCAGAAGAAGAGAAGAAAGTGAAAGGGCCAGGTATGTTTTTTGCGTAAAAGTTTGAAACACATTTAATCTTTGATAGTGTAAGTTTGAACATGTCAACCTGTTATTATGGATATTTAAGAAATAACAACAGTGTTTAAAAAGGGCCCAAAGTAAGTAACTTTCACATTGAGTAACTTGTTGATTCAATCTCAAGAAGTGAAAGGAAAAGTCCAACCTGCACCTCCCTCTGAATTCCTGAGTCACATTGTTTTTCTGTTGTCACATATTAAACTGTAACCACAACCTCCTTCCACCTGCCTCTCAGGAAGCCAGGCACCAGTACAAACATATCATTTATTATTCTGTTTCCTTCTTAGTTGTTATTGTTCATTATTTTTTTTTTAAATGTTAATTTGATTTTTATATATTTTCATACATACTGCAATTGTATATTTATGGAATGTCAGTCAAAAAGCATAACTCGTATAACTCTGGTCAGAGCCAAAGTCCTTAGTATGAGACATTAGTATTTTGTAATAATTGTTCAAAACATCTTAGAACATGTGCAAAATCAAACATGAACACATTGGACACTGTTGTAAATGTCACTTGTAAAATGACACACACCACACTGATCTGTCAGTCACAAACAATACACTGAGCTCTCTAACCCCTAAATTCCACTGCAAGCGTCAGCGCCCTGCAGCGCCGCTCTGGCTCGAGAGTGCGTGGCGCTTCGTCAGAGATACGTCCCAGTTCTATTTTCCTGCAACAACGTTCCCAGTCCACGTCAATCTACACAGATCAGATCACACCAAACCAGACACTGAACGAGTGTAACTTCAAGATTTTCACATTAAATGTAAAAAATAAAAAAATAAAAAAACTTTTCCATACACGGAGTACATAACCTTTAATTATGGTATTAATATATATATATATACACACAATATGCAACAGATATTTTACTGTATAAAATCCAATCAGTGTTTTACAGTCTGTGAGCTCAGAGTCCCTGGATCAGGATCTGGTCCAGACCTGGACCACATAGAGTCTGATCAGGTTTAAGTGATCCTGTTCTGTTAGTCTATTTTTGATTGATTGATTGATTGATTTTGAGCAAGTGAAACAAAGTACAATAGAAAAAAAAAAAATTTGTACACTGATGTAATCTTTACAATTGTTCACATCGAGGTAGAAAGAAAAAATAAAATAAATAGATATTTAAATAATTTGTATTCATAAACTATATGCATATTATGTACATATATAGATACTATATATATATTTGTGTGTATATATAAATATACAATTTATTTAACATACATGTGCAATATTTGCTCGAAAGGGAGTAGGAAGAAGAAAAACTTATTGACTCCCACCCCTAATTTATTCTTTTATATCAAACTATATGGTTGCAGTAATAATTCAATCATTATAGAGTTATATGTAATGTTCAGATCTTACTAGTTAGTTACCATATCATTATCAGCATTCATCATCAATATTAAACAATATTACAGTATAATTATTAGAGTAACATTAATGCAGCAATATCCTATAAATAGTATTTATAATTACATACTATAGATTAATATTAGCAATAACAATGTAGAATATCCCAATATTATTACTAACAATCACAACACCATAGATTAATTATATTATAACATTGTAGAATATCCCCATAATATTACCAATAATCGCTATACCACAGATTAATTATATTAATAATCATGACAGGATATCACAATAATATTACCAGCAATAATCACTATACCATAGATTAATTATATTCACATTTTTGACTATCACCAATATTACTATAAACTGTCATACCCTATAATAGTAATAATAATATTAACATCACTGTCTTCATTATTACCACTAATAATATTGATAATTAAAGCCGCAAGCGGCATTGATAGGCCCTCGCCAGCCGCAACCGGCGCTGGGGCAGAGGAGAAACCATTTTGCCCAAATTTTTTGTCGGTACCTTTTGATAAAAAACAGCAAAAAGCGTCCTAATACTCCATAGAACTGCATTGAATGTAATTCCCATTGGAATAAAATGGCAGAATTCAACCATCGCCATGGCAACACCGAATCAAATACGACTTGTGTACCATTGGAATTTTTGATCAGGATGACATCAAGAATATTTGTGCTGAATTTGACAAATTTTCATTCAAGTATTATTTTTTCTGTCCATAGAAATTTTTGTTTGTTGACAACACAGTATAAAATATGACATGAGTCTCATTGGCTTTTGTGATCAGCGTCACATAAAGTATTTTTCTGCCATGTTTCGTAAAATTTGGAAAAACAAAATTTTTTACTGACCATATAAATATTTGTCTCATTCTGTAGGGGGCGCTATTGCGGCAAATTTTATTCTTTCTCATTTAATGGGTTTAGGCTTGGAGGGTTTATGAGTGTTTAAAATTTGAGCCATATTGGAGTTAATATGTGCGAATTGTAGCAAATTGCAAGTATGGCGAAATTGAAATTTTTTTTGTAAACTTTGCGGCTGCGTGGCACAAAAACCGTAAAACATTTGCGAAGAATTTGGATAACTTTTAATGCCCCACTTCTGTAGATGATATAGAGCCATTAGGTTAAATGCCCAAGGAGGAGATAGAAAAAGTATGACGTGTGCAAAGTTGCTGACTCAGCACTTTGCAGATTTCAATCCAAGATTACCGACTTGTGGTTTGTCAGGGGGCATGGCCATAATAATATTTTTTGTTTTGCTCTATGTCAGCAATGTGATTACCGAATTTGGTGGGTCTGCGACAAACTTTACGTTCGGCCGACTCCCATTGGCGCAATGTATTTGCAATTTTGTAGGTGGCGCCACTTTTGTATTGTTAAATATGGCGCCTAAATAAAACAAAATTTTTCAGCACACCTGAATTTTGGGCAAAATTTGGTGAGTTTTCATAAATGTTCAGGGGGTCAAATTAGTGCTCAAAGAGCAGAAGAAAAAAAGAAGAAAAATAATAATAATTTTAGCAAAAACAATATATCCGTTTACATTATTCCCACAAATTATATATTTTCAGAAAGCTCTCAAGGTCCCCCACGTGACTGTGGGGTCAAATGTCAATGGGTTCGTGGGTCAATGACGAGCGCGTGTGGCTTCGCCCATTGACTTCCATTCATTCTCAGCCAATACAAGTATGTGGCTTCCATACCGGAGGTATGTGTTTGTAGTACTTGTTGCTATGAGTTTGTACATGGGAAAGCGCTTCGCGCTTTATTTTTGTGCGCTTCGCGCACTTTGGGGCACTGCTGTGCAGACACAATAGGCCCTGCGCCACCCTTGGGGCTCGGGCCTAATTATATTTACAGTGCTGATGACTTTTGAACACGTAAGGGTCCACAGCGTTTGACAAGCTGCCATCCCCACAACTACAACTACAACTACAACTACAACTACAACCAGCTCAGAGGGAGAAGCCTCACGGAGCAGCACCAGTCCAATAGGTTAGAAATATATATGCTATAATAATTTACAAAATAAATTACAGCTTGACTTTGACAATTATGCAAGTAATGCATGTGCAGCTGCTAACACAAATCTGTAAACATATAGTTTCAGACCCAGTGATGTTTTTCATCGGCCCAGCTGTTCCTGCTGACAGCTCCCAGTGTACAGACCCCTGCAGATTTCTACTGTGGACTCAGAGATGTCACAGTGGACCCAGTGTTGAGCTGTAGCTGAGTTTCTGATGAGAACAGTTTCACCTGCTGCAGACAGAGACACCTCAGAGGGGACAGCAGAGGTCTCCCCTGATTGTGACATGTTTGCTGTATAAATGTATTGTTCACAGTGTTTGAATCTCCTTTCATATTTTCAGAAACATGGCTTACCAAACATGTAAAATTATAAATATACCTACAATATAAGTCATGCCTAAATGTCACAACAGTAGACACACTCTTTTAGATGATAAATGAAACAAGTGAGTACTGTTGTAGAATATACCAAACCATCCTCTGAGCAGCTGGACCTGAGGACAGAGAAGGAGAGCACATAGTGTAAATGTAATATAATAAGTAACAGTATTTCTAGATAAGACAATAGTATGTCAACACGTTTGTGCAAACAGGAGTTCATGTCCTTAGCAGACTCCCTGAGCAGTCACTAATGTTTGAATAATAAAAAGATAACTCAGCTGTTAGAAACATTGACATTACATTCACTGTGGAGTGCCACTGGTTGGGTGTGGAAGTCTGTTTTGGTAATGTGACAATGCTAATATTCATGACTAAGAAGCTATAGAAAAGAAAATACAAAGCATACATTTACATCTAAAAACTTACTAATTAGCTTTCAGATCCTTTGCAATGTACATGAACCGTTTGTAGCAGAAGCCCAGGTTTTATTTCATTTCAGCTGAAATGCATTTAGCTTGAAGCTAGCAGAGTGTTAGCTCATGTGCTATTAGGCTGCATGTAATGCACAGACTTTTCACATCGAGGTGAAAGTTATTTGTTACAGCATCAAAATATTAACCCTAAAGTATTCTGTATAATGGAGCTGCTGCTGGCGATGCAAAGCTAAGCGACAGCAGCTTCAGTAGCAGAGGTCAACAACTCACAGGATAAATGTTCAATCAAAGAATTCAATTATGAGCTTAATAAACTTTTTGTGGTACTATTCCCTAATAATGCTCATACTCCAAAAATCCTATTGAAATTCATAATTTATGTCCAACAACTTAATTCCTACTAATGAGCAGTAAATGAGTTTAAGGGGAAAATGTTAGTTGCTAACTAGTTGTAGAATATAATCACACAGAATAAGGGATTAATAGGTGCTTTATAAATACCACAAAAAAATCAAAATAAATAAAAAACACACATTTCAAAAGCAGAACATAAAAAACAGAACATCAATAAAATGCAAAAATAAAATAAATGATATATGAATAAAATAATGATTTATTTTAAATACCTAATTTGTGACTTTGCATGTAGAAATCTTTGGGAATAATTATTTGTAAATAAAAAAAATAGCAATAATCATGTTTGTCATTTATAAATCTGCAGTAGTTTTGCATGTGGATTGTGGATCGCCCAATTAATGCATTCATCACTTTTGAGCATTCAGATACTTTTAACATTCATTCCACATTTTGAGACAGTTCTGGGTTAATTCAAAAGGAAATCCTGTTCCAGTGATGAGCACTTGGTAGCAGTGTTTAACATATTTGTAATTTAAGTAAAGGATAAAAAGAAGAACAAAATAAATATTCAAAAGAAAAATATATTATTGTTATTAGTAGTAGGTGTAGTAGTAATCACATTGAGTACTTGTTCATATATATATATATATATATATATATATATATATATATATATATATATATATTGTGATGGAAATTTTAGATTGAGATACTTGACAAAAAGGCAGTGTCTGGATCAAACAGCAAGTTGTCTTTATTTTACTTGTGCACAAGGAGAACACAGCACAAAGGAGAGATGCAGAGTGTCCTCCCCCCCTTAGCAGAAGGTAGGTTTTATACCAAACATACACAGGAGAGAGTACGTGTCCCAGAGTCACAAGCATATCTGAAGACTTTTGCTCTAATCTTTAAGAAGACGCCATGTCCTAGCCTCGTGTGCACTAAGACACAACATCCCTTGGCCTTACAGCTGCTACGCATGTCTCCGTCCTTATAAAGAGCTAAGGTCAGGCATAACATAACAGATTAACACTACCTTCGAAATGATAAAATATAAATTTTCCATTACACTTCATCCCTTTTGATTATAATAAAACTCTTTTATATTAATCAACAAATAAAGTCAATCCCCATTCATCAGTATCATTACCCCTCACAGTTTACAATGATACCTCATTAAGAAATCACAAACAGACAAAACAATTCCTTTTGTACAAGAAGTAAGACTTAAAACCTTGTAGGATTAAACCTTTGAGCTATAATGCAATTGTAGGAAAATTTCATTCACATATTAAAGGAAAAGTAAAACAAAAGTGAGAAAAAGTCATGCAATTCCTCATACACAAATAGATAGATAGACAGATAGAGAGAGAGAGAGAGAGAGAGATACTTGTTTGGCTGCATGTATGGCTCTCTCCCGAAGCCCATTTACAATGTCTGATTTTGCGCCTGGTCCCTCTCCGGGCCAGGTCTTGCTCAGATGTCATAGTCTTTTTGTTAAATGCGCAAGATGAGTCTGGTTGTTGTTCTTCAGTTGCAGTAACAACCTGTGAGGTGTGTGCTCTGCTCGTTGTGAGATGTGTGTGTATTGTGAATTCACCGGAGCGAACACAGGCGGCGCTAGGCTCGCACCTGTGCTCGTGCAGGTCAACGCAGCCTG
Source organism: Bostrychus sinensis (assembly GCA_020698575.1). Classification (NCBI taxonomy): domain Eukaryota; kingdom Metazoa; phylum Chordata; class Actinopteri; order Gobiiformes; family Eleotridae; genus Bostrychus; species Bostrychus sinensis. The sequence goes on along the minus strand of CM036244.1, from coordinate 32,956,878 downwards.
ACTGTTGTGAGTCAGTGAGTGAGGTGATCCTCTTGGTCAGTGTTGATGTCCTCAACGTCCAGAGAGGAAGGTTGTTGTTTGTCTCCGACTGATGAGAAGTTGTCCCCTGGCTCAGGAACCTTCTGCAGCGGCTGGCATTGATCCAAGTGGAAGTTGTAGAAGCCGGAGATGGAGCAGAGGTTGTTGTGGAGAGTTGAGGCCCTTCTTAAAGGAGCCAGCGTTGTCCAGGTGGCTCAGTGTCAGCTGTGATGTTTCCAGTACAGACAGAGCTTTGGGCCCTGCCTGTTTTCCCTCAGCACTCTCCCATTGTGTTATCTACTTTTCCAGAGTGGAGGTAGGAGCAGTGATACCTCACAGCATTCATTTAGGAAACATGTTTTTGGTAAACGTATTATCTGGGACCTGCTGAGAGAAAATAGAAGAACACGTTGCACACAAAACAATGCCATCCCCCTTTTTTTTGGGATGGTTGGTGTCTGGACCATGATCTCTGATTTCAATTCTCTCATTTACAATCAGTCATGGATTTTTGTAAATTTATAATTTGGCAAAATAAGTTAGACTAGCATAGTTAGCACATAAAAGCATCAAATATGATAAGGCAATCTGAAATAACTTACCAAAGGTGTTATAGTTACCACTTCCATTATTTTCCTTGGATTTCCCTTAATTCCTTAGATGTTACACACTTTCCTGAGGTGTGCTGGTTCCATATTTCCTATTTTATATGGGTTCGTATCAGCTCAGTCTTTTGTTCCATTTGTATTGCTTTTAAGTGATAGATGATAGTTCAGTCTGTGGAGAGAAATGTTAACATATACACACAACAACTCTTCTCCTAGAGTTGTTTTCACTGTGTTCAGATCCATATGGATCCAGTTTGTTGGATCCTTATTATCTTTTTCATCACCTGTTAAAACTGTTAATTTTCAGAAATATGAACATTTTAGATCATAAAAACACATAAAGAGTGGTTAGAGTTCACACATTCACATTCACACAGACATTCACACAGAAAGTGTTATTAAACCTGGTCAAGTCCACATCAGAGTTTGGTCAGTCCCAAAAATGTATTTTACCATTCCCCTTTCATTTTTGTGCACATTTTTTAAAGAATGACGTCATGTTAACTCAAACATTTTGTTGCATTATTGCTGAGGCCAGGAAGTATCCTGTCTGTGATCACATGACCCCAGAAGGTCACCACTGTTTCAGATGAGCAGAGTTTCTAATTCTTGTTGCAACAAGTTCAATAGACCTTTGAATTAAAAAAAAAAAATTGCTTACTAAATGAATTATTTTAAACTTACAGAAATATGCAGAGCTCTCAGTAAATGCAGATTGTTTACCCCAGCTGCAGGTGTTGTGTGTGTCTTTACCTGCATTATGTGCTAAGCATATAACACACCATGGACAAGATTTCTGTGCATAATCTTTCAAACCTTTTGTGTACCACTTTTGCTTGAGTCCTGTTAACATCCTCCCTTTTGACACATGGACAAGCCCTGTGTCAATTTGGCAGAATTAAAAAAATCGTTATGAAGGCAAGGCTCGGATTCAGGCCTCTACCAAAAATCATCATATTTGGTTGCTCCATGCATTTTCCACAGCAGACTTACTGATCTAGTTAATCTATTAGTACTAATCTTTTTAAAAATATTTGACATAATGACACCACAAAACCACTGTTACTAACCTCATATGTTATCAGTGCTCTAATAAAGCATTAATTGTTATTTTTAGGGATTCAAGTGCAGAAGGGACACCAGTGATAGCTTTATTAGCCCTTTTTTTTTTTTTTTTTTTATGAGAGCAAATTTATAATTGCAGTAAGACCATTCTAACCAGGGGCCCAGTGAAGGCAGGGACCCCTGTTGCAGGAGAGATAGAAGAAAGGGAGAGAGTAGGAGAGAAGATGAGAGAGGGAGGGACAGTATGGAGGACAGGAGGGAGGGGGTGTGGCCTCACTTGTATGCAGACAAGGAGGGGCGTAGCTTGTAAATTGACCAGAGTTTTGCCATTTTAATCTTTAAATTTAGTCATCAGACTGTCTATGGCCTTAAGATAACAACAAGATTCAAGGGCAAGGGTTAATGACACTGGAGGCAAACGTAACTTTGTCAGAGGCATTCAAACAGAAATATGTGTGGACAACATGGAGTATAGGTCAAGAATAAAAGGTATGGCGACCTGCAATCCAGCTTGCATTGAGGTCAGCACAAACACACATGAGATCTCAGCTAAGCAAAATAATGACAGTAGTGAGAGACCTAAAGCAGGAAAAAAAATCTTTAACTCCAATTCTGAAACCCCCATAAAAATCATATAAAGACCATTATGCAAATTTATACTTTACAGACAGTAGTAGGGAGACTAGTAGCACCAAACTCTCCTGAGAAAGAACATTATAAGTGGTTTTAAAAGTCTAAACCTTTGTTTCAGACTTAGGCGGAGGCTGAGCTTCTCTCCAGGTGTACCTTGTAAATAAACACCTGTGGTCATGTGACCTTTGACCTCAATCATATGAAACTCACCAGATTTCTCAAAACTCAGTTGTGCTATATACACTAATATCAGCTTGGTATATGTAATAAAACAGTAGAGACTTAAAAGTGAGAGATCTCTTTTCGACAACAAATGTTGTCGGTGGGAGTAAACCTGTTAAAGTAGCTTTACCTTCTACATTTCACTAAACATAATAATTTGCCTCCAATTACTCTTTATTCTTCTTCATTAGATTATCTAAACCAACAACAAGACATTGACATAACCAGACACTGAACAAACAGAAAAAGACAGAGAACACAAACAACAAACAAACTCAGAGAAGCTTGCTATAACTTATGTTAGTTATTTTGTGCTTCCGGAAGACTTTTGCAAATTCTTAAAACTTTATTTTGGTTTTTGGCAACAATTATCCTTTAGTTATACACTGTCTACAGTAAGAACATATGCCCTGGAAAAACATTATTTGCTTTTTGTCAGTGGTTTGTGAATATTCTGAATATCATCAATGCGTTTAGAAGAGATGGCTTTTCCCTCACCTGAGAGGTCATGGCCTAAAAATTGAACCTTTTCTTTAACCCACTGCAACTTCGACAAGCTGGCCTTGTGGCCCTGTGAATGCAAATGCTATAACAAGACAACTGTGTCCTTCTCACACTGCCCTGCAGTGGAGGCTCAGATCAAGAGACCGGATCGTCAACGTATTCCAACAGGGCCGTACCTGGGGTCAATTGCAATGAGTCCAAGCTTTGTTTTAGTGTAGAGTTAAACAACGATCAGCACTCACAAAATCCCTGACACACCCTCGTTAAGGTCAACAATTCTCCCTAAAACTCAAAGGCAATACTGAGAGTCTTTGTCCACTGCGACGCTGAAAAACACATTTAAGAGGTCAACAACAACAGAACCATTTAGCACCTGGTGGGACTTGTGACAGTGTGGTTATGGGTTTGGTACCAAAGGAGCTCGCTGCTGTACGGCAGCATTGACAGCTTGTAGACCATTGATAAAGCTCTATTCAGTTGAGATCCACTGGTCCCTGATTTCCTTAACCAGGAGGAAACACACTGGAGAATGGTCACATGGCACTATTACTCCTGCCTCCCTTAGAGCATTAAAACTGGAGTAATACCATCAATGGCTTCTTATTTTAAGGGGTACTGGTGCTGGCATGGCCTATAAGTAGATTTAGGGGCGATCACCACTGGTTCACAATCTTTGATCAAATCAACATCATATTTACTTTTTGCTCACAGGTCCTGTGAAACTGCTTTTAAGCAGGGACGGCTGCAGCCTCAGAGTCAGAGAGAAAAAAAAAGGAGGTGCTACTCTGATAAGCGTCATGTTTATCTGGCACCAGAGACAGAGCAGTCTGAGTGTAACACAGAGGTGAAAGGCATTCTGTTTGCTTCAGCGCAGAAAAGAATGAGACCCAGGGTCAGAGGTGGGGCCCAGTCTGTGACTCATTCACAAACCCCGCCCACCTCCTTCCACTGACAGTGGGGAGACTTTGAGGGAGAGACATGGGGTTTAGAGCAGGGCACATCATACAGAGAAAGCTGTTCCCCAGTTAGACAAATAGACACAGCAAAAAAATGTGGATCCCAGTAAAGAATGTGGTGTTCTAAACCACACATCCTCAGGTCTGGGATCTGGTCCTGTGACTCGTGTGATGTGCAGTGCAAGTCATCCTCATGCATACAAGTAGTTCCCTCAAGAGACACCTATTTTGTGCCATTTTGATTAGGTCTGTAGTAATTGGAGTTGGTGGCAATTTCCATTGCTATAAATATAAAGGAGTCCAAGTTCCCAACCTGACTCCTGTGAATATGTTGTTATTGGCCAAATGATCAATTGTTACAACCTGAGGACCTTCTGGTGTGGAGATAGGGCAAATGTTTAATCTGCACATCAGATCTCAACCCAGAAGATTAACTGGACATAATGTGGAAAATGGAAAAGAGTGCTTAAATGTTTTGCCTGCAGGGTCTGAGCATGAAAGTGGAGACATATTGCTCTCGCACAGTGTCACCAGAGGCACTGACAGAGTAAAACATAACAACCACTCATTTTGGGAGATTTCTTTAAGACTCGCCTTTTGACCACAGAGTTAGTGGCCCCCGAATCAACAAGAAACATTCCTTTTTCACCATTCAATTCAATGGTATATTCTGGCAAGGCTGTATTTGTCAATGAGACCAGACTTGCATAAGTTGTAGCTGCTGGCTTAGTCTTATTCTCCAAATAAGTGTCTGCTGTGAAACCAATGTGTGTGTGTTAGCAGTAAGCAGTTCTTCATTGCAGAGCTACAGATGTGAATGTGTGTGTGTTGTGGGTGCAGTACCTTCCTCTGGGTGACGTCTCCTCGGTGCGTCTCTCACCGGGCCTGTCCTCGCTGCCCAGTCAGTCTGACCCCTGGGGAGCACTCAGGCGAGGTCCTTGACTGTATCTTTGTGGACCTCTCGCATCCAGTCTCGAGTTCAGTGTCCAAACTGTCCTCAAGTGTATCATACGTTGTCTTGGCCTCTATTTTGTCCTTGTTGGAACCTCTGTCCTCTGTTCCAGTGACCATGACCCTTGCCTCGGCCTCGTCCTTGTCCCAGGTATCCGCGCCCGCACCCTCTGCCTACAGCTGCATGGTCTGAGCAGCTGTGTGTAAGTCCTTGGTGATGCTGTAATTGTCCATTTCCTCACACAGCGTTCTGCAATACTTTGGCTGCATCCATGACCTCAACTGTGGTCCATGGATGATAGGCCAGTATGGGACTGGCAAGTCCGACAACTTGGACCACTGGACATTGTGTGGAGGAGCCCAGTTCACAGAGTGCAGCTTTAAGACCCGACAGAAACTTGCTTTCTTGCTTTCTGGGTGCTACAGTCAGTTCAACTCATGTTTAAACTGGTGGACTGGGTTTCCTGTTCTTCTTGTTCTGAGTCCGATGGCTTGGGTGGCTGCAGATGGAGCTGTAGCCTGGTCTGATGGTGTAGGTGGATCGTGTCGGCTTTTGGTCTCACTGGCAGGTCACTGGAGGAATCTGGCTCGACCTCTGCTGTTATCTCTGGGGCCGCTCAGGCTGCTGCTGTTGTTGCTGGGGACTGACGTGTGGGCAGGAGTCCAGGTCCAGGTGGAGTCCCACCGTGGAGAGGTCTGGAAAAACAGAGGAAACACAGGCAGCAGTATCTGATCTTTTTCTTTCCTTTTTGTTTATCTATATGTTTATACGCATTTCAAAACAATTCTGTGTTCTACTTTCTCTAAATCCGCTTTCCTTTGCTTTTTATTCTTCAGCTTTTTATCAAATTGTTTTCAATTTTTGAATTACAAGAAAACATTTTAAATATTCTGTATAGTGCATCCTCTTTCAAGCATCAGTTGGAGAAGTAAGAAAAAATGTAATTACAATGACACAAAGACCTAATATGGCCTAAAAAGATTGACCTTTAGCTTTACACAGTTAAATCAATTTATGGATTCAAAAATATTTCCTCTGCCTAAATTTAGTAGCCTAATTTCATTTCTCTTTTTCAAACTTTTCTATAAGCATCTTCAGTTAATTTATACTCAACATTCCCCCATCGGGGAAAACCAAAACTGTCCGGACCATGTTGGTAGACATTGGACACATTGTTTTCCATACCTGGTTGTCACTGTCTTGACCAGAGGGGTCTATGGGACCTCAATAATGTATTTTGTTAGGCTTATTCCCATTTTCTGCTGTTAGAATAATGGTTGTGTACCCTGTAAAGCCTTTTAGACTTTTCTGAGATATTTACTCTGTTCAGGTTACCCAGTAACCTATAGTCACCCAGTGACTTGTATTACCCCGTAATACTTTATAACTATGGCTTAGTTTTGGTTACCCTGTAACCTGGTCACCCAGTGACCTGTATTACCCTGTAATACTTTATAGCTATTGCCTTAGTTTTGGTTACCCAGTAACCTAGTCACCCAGTGACTTGTATTACCCTGTAATACTTTATAACCATGGCTTAGTTTAGGTTACCCTGTAACCTGGTCACCCAGTGACCTGTATTACCCTGTAATACTTTATAGCTATTGCCTTAGTTTTGGTTACCCAGTAACCTAGTCACCCAGTGACTTGTATTACCCTGTAATACTTTATAACTATGGCTCAATTTTGGTTACCCTGTAACCTGGTCACCCAGTGACCTGTATTACCCTGTAATACTTTATAGCTATTTTTTTTTTTTTTAAGCTATTGCAGGCTCCCGTGAGACTTTAACCTGGTCAAAAATGACAACAAGTTTGGCCTGTGTCCTACTCGCTATTGATAACAGACATCGGTATCTCACCGTTTAGTTGTGAAATTGAGTTCGATGGATTCCAGCGGTGGCAGTCCCGGACCCAGTGAAAACAGGCCTCCCGTCTCTAAAATCCTATGGAGGTAGGAGGCTGGAGGATTTATCCCCCCAGGATGATCAATCCCTGGTCACTCCGTCCGGATCTGTCCACTCGAGGAATCCCACTTCTGACACCAGATTGTGATGGAAATTTTAGATTGAGATACTTGACAAAAAGGCAGTGTCTGGATCAAACAGCAAGTTGTCTTTATTTTACTTGTGCACAAGGAGAACACAGCACAAAGGAGAGATGCAGAGTGTCCTCCCCCCCTTAGCAGAAGGTAGGTTTTATACCAAACATACACAGGAGAGAGTACGTGTCCCAGAGTCACAAGCATATCTGAAGACTTTTGCTCTAATCTTTAAGAAGACGCCATGTCCTAGCCTCGTGTGCACTAAGACACAACATCCCTTGGCCTTACAGCTGCTACGCATGTCTCCGTCCTTATAAAGAGCTAAGGTCAGGCATAACATAACAGATTAACACTACCTTCGAAATGATAAAATATAAATTTTCCATTACAATATATATATATATATATATATATATATATATATATATATATATATATATATATATATATATATATATATATATATATTTTACTATCCTAATATATATTACTAAGATAATATTTTGCAGAGAATTACAGTGATCAATGATCAGCCTAAATTATACTATAGCACTCAGTAACCTACAGGCAGTACCACTGTACAAAACCAGTTAAAGCAAAAAACAAACAAAAAACCAACATTGACTATGTTTTTATTGTTGTCTGATGGATGAAAGTTTTCTTACAATACAAACAAAGATCAAGCACAAAAAATGTAATTGATAGAAATAACTCATACCACCATCATCACTTTGCCTTATTACATTATGAATCTATGCATTTGTTATTAAATTTTCAAGTATACACATATTTGCAATTTGAATTAAGGATAATATAAAGAACCTAAACAGAAAAATACTCAAAAAAAAAAAAAAGACTGATGTTATTGTTGTTATTATTATTACTATTAAGAGTAATAGTACGCAGTTCAGTGGGTTAGCTAGCATGCATTACTAATGAAAAGCCCTAATAGAATATAACACCCCAAACAGATCGATGTTTATAAAGCCCTTCATTAATACGACTTTACTTTGTCTGCCTTTACCAGCTGGCTGACTGTAACATAATGTATGTAAAGGCTGCATAATGGTCAGTGTGGTGTTTTGTGCATGAGTAATGTGTTTGTAATTTGTGTATAATGTTGTTGTCTTGCTAAAAAAGAAAAGGTCAATAAAATATGCAGTGCAAAAGAGCTCAGTTAACCCCTTTCATAATTTCTCTGGAGTTATGTCATTGTCAGACATTTCATTTCCAGTTTTGGTCTGGGCCTGTTGCATGCTCATCAGAGGGTCTACACTGCTCTAATGTAGCTGTCACAGATTCTCTGGAGGATCCGAACTGCCTCCTGGTTCCTGGGACACTGCAGCAGCCCGTTCTTGGTCTCATGGTACAACACACGCACTTCATGGTTTATGCAGGAGTACTCTTTACTCCACTGGGTCTTGTCCAGGATCTCGTCTGGTTTACGAGTGTGATGCATCAGAACCAGGATCACAGGTTTACCTTGGGCTTCACCTACGCAAACATCAGATAAAATACATTAGAAACAGCTCTAGAAAGAATAAGAGACCTAAAAGATAGTTACCATACAGAAGTTTACAAAATTAGCAACAATACAAATGTTTTATGGGACAAATAATGTTACTTGAGACTACACACTATCTTAAGTATATCTAAGAGAGTCACTGTTGAATCACTAGGGGGTGCACTGACGTAATCCATTTTAATGAGACAAATCTATTGAGGGCAGAGATAGGAAGAAACAAAATGTTTGTACTTTGTTACTTGTACTTAAGTACATTTTTTAGGTATCTGCACTTTACTTGAGTAATTATTTTTCTGATGGATTTTTTACTTTTACTCCTTTCATTTGAGCAGAAATATCTGTACTTTTTACTCCTTACTATGTCATGATAGGCTTGTTACTTTTTACTGCTCCAAAATGTCACCTTTAGTACACTGTAAAAAGTCATATAGCCAGTAAATTGTAGTAACTCCATTCTATAATTTACTTCCACTAACAATTATGAGTCCCAAACCGGACTGGGCAGTGGTTGAAAACTTTTGAGTATCACTTTAGTGAACAATGAAGTTGAAATGTAATGCTTAAGGCAATGACTGTTGAACCACTAGGGGGTGCACTCACGTCATGTATTTTAATGGAACAATGGCATTGAGGGGTACTGGTACTGTTTGTTCTATGTGTGCTGTGTGCATCATCTAATATTTACTGTGCCCAGAGCAATCATCTGCATGGACCTTATAAAATGAAATCTTTTTTTTTTTTTTTATGGGAATGGTTTTAGCCACCACTGTAGCTAAATATGTGTGAGCTAAGCTAGGTGTTTGTTTATTCACTAACTGAGTTGTCAACATTGTTTGTCAATGGCAAGAGAAAAGAAGAGGAGATTAAGTTTCAATGCATTTGTATTGATGTAACAAAGAAATTAACTTTATGTGAACTGTGATTTATTTAATCTCTCCCACTTACCCATTTTCATGTTTGTGCACATCATTATGTATTTTGTTTGTGCAGTAAAGCCCAAATGTTTCTTAACACAACCTCATCGGAGGATTTTTATCTTCTATCTGTCAAACCTGCTCAGTTAGGCCATTGTAGTGACAGAACATAAGCATATACTGTACTGTATGTAATGCATACAGACACAAACCTGGAATCTGGCTGACAGCCGTTTCCACATCAGACCCAATTCTTGACCGGATTGGACAGAACAGTAAGATGACATCACACTGCTGTAGGTCTGTAGGCAGGACCCTTGACCCCTGAGAGTTTAGCTGATCCAGGAGCAGCTGATGAGCGCCATGCTTTGGGTCTGACCCAATAAGGAACGCCTTCAGTGGCTTCACCGCTGGAGCTGGAGGCACAGGAAAAATAATAAACTATTCTATACAAATAAACTCACAACACACCTAAGAGACAGGGAGCAGCTGAAAGAATTGCAAGATTAAACAGATGTCTATAATACAAACACTAAAAACCCTCAGTACTGCTGCTGCCTATGCACTGCACCATCAGCTGAGTTGTCCACACATGCACCGTGTCACTCACAGTGAGTTGGTAACACTTTTTAAAAGCTCAGCCACATGCTGTCCTGTACATCATTCTCTGAACTGTGAGGTGTCTGTGCTAACTACTTTGCCTTCACCAAATAAAATACTTTCTTTACAAAGTCACAAGTTTTAGTCATTTTCATAATTTTTGTTCCTGTTGTAAGCACATTACTGTTTGGACTAAAATGTACATTAGACAAACTTAAGCATTTCTGTATCAAGGGAGATTTAAGTTGGACCAAAACCAAACATTTCAAAAGCAGAACTTAAAGTTGCAGGACTTACATGAACAACAGTTGCCCATCTAGGTCCTGAATATCACCAAACTGTAGAGACAGAGACAGTGCCTGATGATGAAGGGAAGACAAACTGAGTGAAACAGAAAGTTGTCCTGCTGTACTTTTTGATCACATGACCTGACAAAGGAGGAGCCATGCAACGCTTTAGCTCAACCTTTAAAGAGTAATCATTCTGTCTGTGAGTATTGTGGTTTGTTGGACCAGGGTGTGGTGCCATACTGACAATATACAGAGTAGCAACAACAAAAACTCTTACTTGAGGTGCATGGAGCTATATTTGTCTCATTGAAATGCAAAAATAAAATGATGCAAGTAGAATGATTTATTCTAAATCCCTAATTTGTGACTTGCAAACAGTGTTGGGTTAGTTACTCCAAAAAAGTAACTAGTTACAGATTATTAGTTACTCTTTTGAAAAGTAATATATTACTTTACTTACAGATTCATGAAAGTAACTTAGTTACTTTACTTTTGCATTACTTCCTAACAGGAAGGCCTAAATGAACCCAGTTCTAAATAGAAGAAGCCTATAGCCTCACTGTTGCCCTGACCAGCTCTGTTATTACATTCTTAATACAGGCGTTCAGGTTTTTTTTAGCTGCATTTATTTCAGCAGCAGAGCAGCCTGACACAGCCTCTGCTCCTGTGCAGCGTTCAAGTCCTGTGGACAGGGTTTTATTTCACTACACTGAAGCTAAAATGCACTTGTTGTTAGCACCAAAGCGGTGCATGTCTCTTCTTTCCCCACTGTCTCCGCTGACAGCAGCCGCATGCACCCCGATGCACGCGGAGAGGGATCAGCGCGCGGACAGGACGAGTGGCCGCTGCGCGCATAAAGAGAAGCAGAGAAAGGAACAGATGAAAATAAAGTAGGAAACGTATTAGCGCTGTTCATTTAATTCATTTTCATTCCGTGTCCTTGCAGTAAACTGCAGGTAAATGAAACTGACTGTAGTGAGTGTAACGCGAGTAACTAATTGGGTATTTTGTTAGTAACTGTAATATTATTACTGGAGACTCAAAAGTAACGCGTTACCCGCTCGTTACTGTAACTCATTACTTTGCAACGCGATACTCCCAACACTGCTTGCAAGTAGCAACCTTTTAGGAATAATTACTTATAAATTAAATAATAAAAATCATGTTTGTCATTTATAAATCTGCAGTTTTGCATGTGGATTGTGGATCGCTCAATTAATGCATTCATCACTTTTGTGCATTTGGCTATTGTTGAGACTTTCCTTTCACATTTTGAGACAGTTCTGGATTAATTCAAAAGGAAATCCTGTTCCAATGATGAGCACTTGGTAGCAGTGTTTAACATATTTGTAATTTAAATAAAGGATAAAAAGAAGAACAAAATAAATATTCAAAAGAAAAATATATTATTGTTATTAGTAGTAGGTGTAGTAGTAATCACGTAGAGTACTTGTTCCTACATACATTACTATCCTAATATATATTACTAAGATAATAATATTGCAGAGAATTATGGTGATCAATGATCAGCCTAAATTATACATAATAATTTCACTAATTACAATAATAATAACTAATCCTCCCATAGGACGCCTGACACAGTAGCACTCAGTAACTTAAAGGCAAACCAAGGCAATGCATTGAATATGATTTTATTGTTATCTGATAATACAGGGGTGAAAGCTTTCTTACAATAAAAACAAAGATAAAGCACAAAAAAATGTAATTGATAGAAATAAGACAACATTTTAAAATCCATACCACCACCATCACTTTGCCTTATTACATCAGGGATCATGCATTTGCTGTTAAATTCTCAAGTATACACATATTTGCAATTTGAATTAAGAATAATATAAAGAACTTAAACAAAAACATCCTCAAAGGAAAGGTTGTTGTTTGTTGTTGTTGTTGTTGTTGTTGTTGTTGTTGTTAATAGCTGTAGTAGTAGTAGTGGCAGTAGTAGTTATAATAGTAGCAGTATGCAGTTCAGTGGGTTAGCTAGCATGCATTACTAATGAAAAGCCCTAATAGAATATAACACCCCAAACAGATCGATGTTTATAAAGCCCTTCATTAATACGACTTTACTTGGTCTGCCTTTACCAGCTGGCTGACTGTAACATAATGTATGTAAAGGCTGCACAATGGTCAGTGTGGTGTTTTGTGCTTGAGTAATGTGTTTGTAATTTGTGTATAATGTTGTTGTCTTGCTAAAAAAGAAAAGGTCAATAAAATATGCAGTGCAAAAGATATCACTTAACCCCTTTCATAATTTCTCTGGAGTTATGTCATTGTCAGACATTTCATTTCCAGTTTTGGTCTGGGCCTGTTGCATGCTCATCAGAGGGTCTACACTGCTCTAATACTTGGACATGTAGCTGTCACAGATTCTCTGGAGGATCCGAACTGCCTCCTGGTTCCTGGGACACTGCAGCAGCCCGTTCTTGGTCTCATGGTACAACACACGCACTTCATGGTTTATGCAGGAGTACTCTTTACTCCACTGGGTCTTGTCCAGGATCTCGTCTGGTTTACGAGTGTGATGCATCAGAACCAGGATCACAGGTTTACCTTGGGCTTCACCTACGCAAACATCAGATAAAATACATTAGAAACAGCTCTAGAAAGAATAAGAGACCTAAAAGATAGTTACCATACAGAAGTTTACAAAATTAGCAACAATACAAATGTTTTATGGGACAAATAATGTTACTTGAGACTACACACTATCTTAAGTATATCTAAGAGAGTCACTGTTGAATCACTAGGGGGTGCACTCACGTGATCCATTTTAATGAGACAAATCTATTGAGGGCAGAGATAGGAAGAAACAAAGTGTTTGTACTTTGTTACTTGTACTTAAGTACATTTTTTAGGTATCTGCACTTTACTTGAGTAATTATTTTTCTGATGGATTTTTTACTTTTACTCCTTTCATTTGAGCAGAAATATCTGTACTTTTTACTCCTTACTATGTCATGATAGGCTTGTTACTTTTTACTGCTCCAAAATGTCACCTTTAGCGCATACCAGTACACTGTAAAAAGTCATATAGCCAGTAAGTTGCAGTAACTCCATTCTATAATTTACTTCCACTAACAATTATGAGTTTTTGAATTTTAAATCATGTTTAAACTCATTGTTACAAGTAATTTGGTAGTTTAACTTAAAAATGTAAGTACTATTTCTGCCTTAAAAATGTAATTTATTTAAACTTAGTAAAAAGTGTTCATTCAAATAATAAAGTTAAGTTGTGGATGAGAGAATCAGAGACCATGACTGAAATTAACCTGACAAAAATATTGTCCTTATGCATTTAGTAATAAATTTACTCTCTCTTCAGTGTTAAAGTTTCAGGTAAAAATGAACACAGCACCATGACACAGGTGAACAGAGCCACACATGACCTGAGGTATTAAAGAAAACACAGTAATAAGATAAACTGCTCACTCCCAAACCGGACTGGGCAGTGGTTGAAAACTTTTGAGTATCACTTTAGTGAACAATGAAGTTGAAATGTAATGCTTAAAATGGTAAATGGTCACATTTATATAGCACTTTTCTACCTTCATGGGTACTCAAAGTGCTTTACATCAAGGAACCATTCATACACCAGTGTGTGCAGACACTGGCGGCAAGGTGGGTTAAGTGTCTTGCCCAAGGACACAATGACAGTATGCAACAGCAGCTCTACCAACTGAGCTACTACCGCCTGTCAAACATTCTAATACTTAGATAAGTATAATATGCTTCTCTAGGTAAACTGTGTTATTTAGTTATACATTACAGATATATCCTTTCAGATTACAAAAACTGATAAATTTAGAAATAAAAGATGTTCAGCTGTACTAAAAACTCCATATATATACGTAGCCCAGTCCACATTGGTCATGGTCCAACCATGACTCAGAGAGTGCAAGCCCCCCTTCCCCATTCTATTACATGAAAAGACTGCATCCCCTATTTTTTGTCAGGTTGATTTCACTCATGCTCTCTGATTCTCTCATCCACAACTTAACCTAATTATTTGAATGAACACTTTTCAATAAGTTTAAATAAATTACATTTTTTAAGGCAGAAATTGTACTTACATTTTTAAGTTAAACTAGCAAATTACTCGTAACAGTGTACTTCTCCAAGTGATCAATATATTCTCCTAAATTAAAGGACCCATTATTATTGTGTGTGCTGAGAGTGTGTTTTGTTAGTGTTGCAGATTTAATGGCAATGTATATCACTGATGGCAAAAAATTCATTGGTACTTTTTACTTTTTTACTTAAGTACATTTCTGAGCCTGTACTTTTGTACTTTTACTTGGGTAAAGCTGCTGAGTCAGTACTTCTACTTTTATCAGAGTATTTTTATACAAGTATCTGTACTTCTGCTTAAGTAAAGAATGCTGTAATGTTTGCCACCTCTGATTGATTGGTACTCGTACTGCATGTTACGGAAGCCGTAAACGGCCATAGATTCATAACTTTTGTTCTCCCTTTATCTCTTTATAACTACTTAATTCTTTCATTGTCTTGAGATAACGGCATAAACTGTTTGTTTTCCCGAGATAACAAGTCAAATTAACTTGTTATCTTAAGAAAACAATCCTTGTTTTCACGTTATAAAGAGAAAAGTATGTCGTTATCTCAGAAAAACTAAAGAATGAAGTCGTAGTAACGAGATAAGATAAAAAAGTCATGAATTCATGGCCACTTATGGCTTCTGTAGTATGTCCTATGTTTGCTGTGTGCCTCCTTTCCACACTGCACCTTGCCACTCACCCCACCACTACCATCACAAAACACAACACAGAGAGTACTGAAGCTGGGCGTGTAGAGAGGACTACAAGGGTTACTTATAAATGTTTTTGTAATATTATTATTTTACTTTTTTTCTCATTTAAAGTCCTTTTGTATGTTTTGCCAGTTGGTATTGAAGATTTGCTGTAAGTCACATTCCACAGTTTATAGGTTGCACGTGTGCATGTAGCAACCCTAGCGTGACCATATGTCTGTTTAATGGAGACTGTTCCAGTTTTAGGCTCCTTGTCACTGTCAAACAAATATCTGAAAAACACTAATATGTCCCACTTTTCAAAAAACAATATCCCAGTGGACCCTATTTTAACCAACAGGGAATTATAAAATCTTTGTCTAAACACTTCCATCGCTAAATGTATATACCATTGTAATCAGTAAAACAAATATTTGATTTTAACATGGTTACCTCATATCTGTGGACACATATTGGTCATTATTATGAATTATTGAAAAAAATGCTCATGTTTTCTTTAAAGATAAAAGTGGATTTAAATGGAAAAAAAATCACTTCATCTAATGTTTGCTGTGTCATCTTCATTTTTCATGGACTTTATGAAATGAAATTTTATTTCTAGGAAAAAAGTTCAATATTTTCAGATCTGTCAGTCAGGTGTCCTAATAGTTTTAGCCACCACTGTAGCTAAATATGTGTGAGCTAAGCTAGGTGTTTGTTTATTTATTCACTGAGTTGTCAACATAACATACTTCTTTGTCAATGGCAAGAGAAAAGTACAGTTAATAAAGTTTAAAGTTTCAATCCATTTGTATTGATGTAACAAAGAAATTAACTTCATGTGCACTTACATCTTTTCATGTTTGTTTCACACCTTTATGTATTATGTTTCAGTTTTGAAAAAAAGAAGTGCAGTAA
Source organism: Bostrychus sinensis (assembly GCA_020698575.1). Classification (NCBI taxonomy): domain Eukaryota; kingdom Metazoa; phylum Chordata; class Actinopteri; order Gobiiformes; family Eleotridae; genus Bostrychus; species Bostrychus sinensis. Next base: position 32,940,859 of record CM036244.1, on the reverse strand, counting down.
AGCCCAAATGTTTCTTAACACAACCTCACTGGAGGCTTTTGATCTGCTATCTGTCAAGCCCATAGTGAGGGATATATGTTTTTTTATATAGACACAAACCTGGAATCTGGCTGACAGCCGTTTCCACATCAGACCCGATTCTTGACCGGATTGGACAGAACAGTAAGATGACATCACACTGCTGTAGGTCTGCAGGCAGGACCCTTGACCCCTGAGAGTTTAGCTGATCCAGGAGCTGATCCAGGAGCTGATCCAGGAGCTGCTGGTGAGCGCCAAGATTCAGGTCTGATCCAATAAGGAACGCCTTCAGTGGCTTCACCGCTGGAGCTGGAGGCACAGGTAAAATAATAAACTATTCTATACAAATAAACTCACAACACACCTCTATAACACTGGTGAAGTAATGAACAGGTTACACACAGGGGGCTGCTTACCTTTGTTCTGTGTGGTATTATTACTAGGCAGGGCACTAGGTCCTGGGACATCTTTGGACACACACACTAACACACAAAAACAAACATTTGTTTAGAATTCTTTTTGCAACAGATAAACACCACCTAACATAACTTCATTCTAGTATCTCAGTCTGATTTGTTTATTGTAAAAAAAAATTGTTTGTGGGGCACATTTAGGTTTTAGAACATATCATTCTATCATTTCCTGCTGATTCTGGAGAGTTGAGATCATTTCTGGCATTGTTAGCAAACTGGCTGGGCCTGGAGCACTGCAGAGGCTGAGGTCCTACAAGGAAGTGGTGTTATTAATAGTAAATATAAAAAAATATATATATTAAAAAAATGACATGCATCTCATGTAACATTAAAACTGTGGATTATACATCCAGCTGCCTGATGTTGGGACACTAGATTCCACTGTGCTCCTTCTCCCTTGAACACAGTTCCTCCTCTGTAGGCCTAATATTGGCCTGGCCCCGGCCAAAAGGAATTCTCCCCATCATCCTGATTAGCAGTGCCTGTCCCCAAAAGGACAACACTGTCCTCAAACAGAAGAGATGCTCCTGTGGACAATACAGTCCCCAACCTTGGGCACTCAGTGAAGACCAAAAATATTTTATAAAACAGTTAGCCATGGCACAGATTTTAGCTGTATATTAAACATGATCCAGGGTTTGTATTTTTCAAGTTTAGATTCAACTAACTGGGGAACAATCTGCCATTTTGTGTCACCTAGACCAGTTGTTTCTGGATCATGTTCACACAAGGAATCTTCTTTGCATGATACACATATAACATGTATTTGTGCAAACTGCGTTTGTAGGAAATGATGTCTGAAAGTGTTCCTGAGGCCAAGCAGTGATTTCCACTTCAGAATCATGCCTGTTTTTAATGCAGTGTGGTTTGAGGACCCAAAGATCTCAAGCAACCAACACATTCAATACTAAAAATCGAGACTGCCTTTGCTCCTTGACCATTAACCACATCTGCATGCAACATCTGTCACCAGCTTTGTTTTATTAAGACCACATAATTTTTCCAGCCTTATGATGCCCTGTGCCATTTTTTTTTCTGAAGTTAACACATCACTGACAATGACCTATAGAGAAAAAGACTTGCTGATATGATTATTTTCAATATTTTTTGTGCTGTATGTAAAACAGGTTTGTGAGTGAGAGTGAATTAAGCCTCAGTAATTTATAATGTGATCCAAGTGATCAGCCCTATGTTAATGCTGCTTTGTTCTCACCTGGAGTTCGGAGCTGGCTGTGCAGGGCTCTCACTAAGGACTGAAAGAATGATATCAAATTCTGCATCACATTCACAGCATCTGCAACAAAACAACAATACAAAAATATGAAAAAGAAAATTACATTTATGTGTAATGAAAATCGTACAGTCTTTAAAATTTGGCACCTTTAACAGCCACCATTCCACTTAAAAACATAAAAATTTGTACTTAAGACCCACTTAGGAGGATTTTTGGCATTCACCAATTTTTTTCTTAACTTAACAGTGTTCTTCTGGAAGAAGAAAAACAGGTCAGATGACTCTTGAGCTGAAATTCAGCAGTTGCATAATATTATCAGAAAATAATGATTCAGTCTGATTGTAGATTACAATTTATTACAAATTATTCCTTATTAATACAGTTTAATAGAATAATAGTGATCCGTGGTGGTATAGACCAGGTATAAGCGTAAAACAGACTTCATACTTGCTCTGCAGTGACCAGTCTCGTCTCAGTCTCTGTCCTCTGCCCCAGTCCCCTCTGTATACACAACTGTATTACTGTGGTTTCACTTCAGAAAGAGGAGCTTTCTCTGCCTCGCAGACAGAGAGGAGCATGTGTATCGTTGCTGGCCGCGCATTTACCGGGACACGCCCAGGTCTGCTGTTCAGAGGTTGTGTTGCATGTCCTGCAACTTTTTTCTCAATTATTTTTTACTTTTTTCTTTTATATATTTTATTACAAATGTTTAACTTTTTGCCCACAAAATACAGCTCAGTTTCACAAATGAAAAAACAACAGGAAGAGGATTAGTGCGGCAGTAGCTCAGTTGGTAGAAACGCTTCCACACTAACCCAAAGGTTGATGGTTCGGTCCCTGCTACCTGCATTGGATACTATTGTTTTGTCTTTGGGCAAGACACTTCGCCCACCTTGCCTGTATGAATGGGTCAGTGTGACTGTGTTTGGTGGCGGTCGGAGAGGCCATAGGTGCAAAAAGGCAGCCACGCTTCTGTCAGTCTGCCCCAGGGCAGCTGTGGCTACAGAAGCAGCTTTGAGAAGATTGTACAGAGCAATATAAAAAACAATCTATTATTAGAGTAGTAGTAGTAGTAGTAGTAGTATCATCTGCTGGTTCAGACAGTACTGGATGTGTCCTTGCCTCCTTGGTACAACTATATCAGAAATGTGGAAGCAGGGAGAGGCTGAATGTTTATGTTTGGCTATATAGAGGTACAGGGAAACATAGGTTATAAAAAAGTAAAAAGAATCAAAACTACCTTCTCTAGGAATCATATTGATTATTGTCAACGCTCCTGCTTCCCTCTCACCTGTAGTTTGGAGCTTGTGTTGCAGATCATCCACGAAAGACTGAAGGAATGTTACAAAAAGCTCCTCATATTTATCAGGCTCTGCCCAGAACATGTTCACAGCATCTGCACAAAAAATAGCATAAGTTTAGTACAAATCAGTTTATCAGCAATGGCACTATAGCCAGTAAACTGGTTCTGAGAGGGGTCTGTTACTATTCATGTAGTAGTAAAAGTAGTGAAAATGACTTTTACGCAAGTAATGTAGAATTTACTCTGCAGTTTTGTTTTGTTTTGTTTTTTGTTTTTTTGTTTTTTTGGTTTTTTTCTAACATTTGGAAACATGCAAGTGGGTTCAAGTATCTTTTTGTCCTCAGTGACAATATAAGAGGCTCTCCAGCCTTGTAACCAAGGTCCTGATTTCAATCCCAGGTTTGAGCACAATGTACAAAACAGTAGTTGTAGTATTAGAAGTAATTATTTTGCTACCTTTTAATAATAATAATAATAATAATAATAATAATAATAATAATAATAATAATAATAATAATGGATTATTCATATTTTAAAGTAACTTTCCGACATCTGCAACACACTATCAATGATGCCTTATCTTCATCTTCATCTGTTATCTCAGAAGTAAGTGTTATACTGGGTTTTATCATATACATATTGTTGAGTAGGGTTGACATCAGGAGTAAATAAATAGAAACTAAAACAGCTATAAAACTTACTCTCATGACATTCTGCTGAGGTCAGAGTCTTCAACGTTTGAAAGAGTACATCTGGTTCCATTTGCTGAAATGTGAAATCAAACTGTTCATTTTAACACTTGTCACAGCATTTACCAGAGCACTTTCACACAACACACAACTGTGGAATAAAATCTGAGGAGACTTACTTTTTGTTGTGGAGAGTTGCGTTCTGACAAAATATAGATAAAAGATATTAAGGAGCTCACTACTAGAGGGAGCAGCTCAATGTAGACAAAAACCAAAGGATAAATATAAGTATTACTCTTCCTTTAAATAAACCACATCAGAATTGAGAGTCTTCATTTTTGCTTTTTCCCTCTATGGTCTCCAGAGTGAATCATTGTTTCGTGTTGTGGAGTGTTTTGCATACTGAGTTTGCATAAGTTTTACACTTGATCCCTATGATACATCCCTCTCCTTTTATCTGGGCTTGGGATCAGCACAAAAATAAACTTGTGAGTACACTTGGCTTGTGACTTCCTGTGGCTCCATGGATCAGAAGTGAGTGATGAGTGATGAGTGATGAAGACGTTGTGTCAGTGCTAATGTGGACTGTTCCTGACATATAAACAGTTCATATCTGACAAAAGTGATGTTCAGGAGCATTATTTATAAAGCTTGAGTATGTCCAGAATGAGGCTGAAGCTGGCGTAAGCCATCCTTCCTTTGGCGCATCTATAAAAACCCAACTAGGCGTGAAACCTTGTGTATCCCTACACCAGCTCTGACCCTGGTGTGTGCACATTTTGGAGACACGGCACAAAGGCAACCCTTAAGACGAGCTGCTGAAGTGAAGCAAGTCTGACAAATTCATGTTTGGTGCGCGTTTGACACAGTGCACTTTCACTTTGTCTCTCAGAAAAACAATGGACTTAATTCAGACATCATTTCAACAGGTAGTGAGTAAAAGTCAGGGAAGAACATTTGATTTCTTATAATTTAGCTCAGTATTTTTGACAATAAAGCGGTTCGTAGGTGCGCTCGCAGGTGTGCAAACATGCACTTCCGCAGGGCGCTGCACTGGCTCCGCAGTGTGAACTAAAAGCAGAGACGATCCCTGATGAATCCATGACTGGATTTATGAAATAAAAAATCGGACATGAGCATAAACAACTCCTACAGCAAGCAGTTCATATCAGAGCTGTGTGGTTTTAGTGAAGCACAGTGTCAAAACTGAATGGAAATGTTATATTTGTATTTACGCACAACATACACCTGCACTGTGGCCCTTTACACAACCTCCACTCGAACTTCTGCGTGCACGTACAGGCAGTGTCTCATGCCTCCCTCTCTTCTGTGTTTGTCGATGAAACCTTCTCATTAACAGTGCATTCATTCATCTTCTTCCACTTAATCTGGTTAGGGGTTGGGGATGACCTTAGGCGGGGTACACCCTGCATAGGGGCCAGCTAGTCGCAGGTCATAGAGACATACACTGACAGTCACTCCCACATTCATTCACTAGGGGCAATGTAGAGTCACCAATTCACCTAACACATGCATGTCTTGGGACAGTGGGAGGAAGCCAGAGTACCTGGAGAGAACCCATGGGCCCCATTAGCATAGGCTTATGGTATTTAATTGAGATGGGGGCAGGCAAAATCTGTATAATTAATATGCAGATTTTTTGGGGTGGGTGATTACATATAGAAAGATCATTAGACCTTATCGCTAATGTAAATGATCAGGTTCAACATTTTGGTTCGGTTATTTTTGGATATTTCTTATGAAAATACCATATAACATATAGGAAAACTGTCTCCTGCCCCCCAGCTGAGGGTGTAACATCATCACATTCTAGAATGTGAAAATAAACCAATACAGTACAGTACTATACTTTACTGTACTGTATTTTACTGTACTGTACTACACTGTACTTTACTGTACTGTACTGTAGGTGGTTGGTGGATAAGGGTTAATCAAGGGCAATAAATAATCATGTGTTTAACAAACCTGGAGTTGTGAGCTTACGCTGCAGGAAACACACTAAGGACTGAAGGAATGACAGAGAAGCCGCTTTGTATTTATCAGGTTCTGTGTGAGTTCTGTTCATATCATCTGCAACAAAACAACAACAACAATAAATTGTAGTAAATATAGGTGTGATGTTGATTCAGTACAGTCCTTACAGTTGTTCACTTATAACAGTATGTTTGTGGTTACTACTGAACACTGAAATGAAGCAAAGAGCTGTTCATAAAATCAACTGAAAAACAACATTTGAAATTTGAAATACACTGAATATGACTTTTATCATAATCATGGTATGACAATTAATTTCTCATTTGATTATATACTTTTTTATGTGTTTATACTGATCACCATCTGCTCCTTGTTTCTTCTCACCTTGAGTTTGACGCTTGCATTGCAGAAAACTCACTAAGGACTCAAGGAATGTTACAAAAGGCTCCGTGTATTTAAAATATTCTGAGTGCAATACTTTCCCAGCATCTGCAAAAACAACACCATATTTTTCAAAAAGAACAGAAAGACAGTGATGGCATTACAGTCAATATGGCTTAGGCCCAATCCCATTTCTCTCCTTTTCCCCTTCTCCTTAGCCCTTCCCCTTCATTTTGTGCATTCACAAGAGACAAAAGAGTATCTAAGTTCTCTTTTGGATCGAGGGGAAGGGCGAGGGCTAAAAGCTGTACACCCCTCCAAACAGAGCTTTTGCACATGCACACTAAGTTATGTATGTATTGTTTCATTGCTATATCTGACAGGTGATCTTTACCTGAGTGCAGAGACAGGTGATCATAATTTTATGTGTTAAAATCACATAAATCACATTTATATTCATCAAAAAAGTATTTATTCCAACCAATACAAATAATAATAATAATAATAATAATAATAATAATAATAATAATAATAATAATAACGTTTGTTTAAAGTATAAACGGAGCTAATAGCTTGAGCGATGATGTAGGGTTAGGGGAAGTGGTAGGGGTAAGAATGAGAAATGGGATTGCTCAGGTAATGTACTCCACACTTTTTTCCCTCGTTACTAAAGTAACACCTCAAAAACCTCAGAGCATATGAGCACACATTTGTCTTTGGAGCCAAAGTAGAGACATTTACCTCGCAACTAAGTCCTGACTTTGTTCAAACAAAGTAGTTTGTAGTAGAAACAATATCATCAGCAGCAGTTGTAGTGGGTACTTGCTGTGCATTTACAAAGAAATACTCCTTTGTACTTAACAAGGATGCCACAATGTCAAATTTTTGTGTCACGATTATTGTGAGATTACATTTTGCAATGTACGATTTTTACGATTATTATTATTTTAGTAAATTACTTAGTTAGTTAATTAGTTTTCCTTTTACATGACACCCATATTTGATGTGTAAAACACTAGAGGAGTTAGGGACACACTGTCATTTTTAAGTTTGTCCAGGTTTACTGAGGCTCTCAGGACCACACTGCCCACACACAACAGAGCCCACTCTGGGCTCTGACTGAGGCAGAAAACGATTCTTTAAAACAAAAATAATTATAAGAATCAGTAAAAACAAAGTGCTGACAGAGTCTGGACTGAGCCAGGAACATGTGTGAAGTTGCCCTTGTCCTGCTCTGGTTCCACACAGACCAGACAGTCCTGAGGTGTTTCTCAAAGCCCAGGGGCCTCATTAATAAAGCTGGCGTACCCCAAAAACAAAGGCTGAAACTTGCGTACACCACTCTCTGCGTCAATGTTGGTATTTATAAACATCAAACCAGATGTAAAAACTTGCGTAGCACAACACAAGCTTTCAACCTTGCGTACGCCGTACGCACTTTTCATAGACACGGCACAGAGGCAGGAAAGGAAAGAAGTGACGGAAGTCTCATGTTTGGTCCATTTGATACAGTTTACTTTTACTTTTTATCCCCCAGAAAACCAAAGGATTACACAAAGTTGTGAGCAATTAATCACGAGCGGTGTTTAAAACACAGGAATGCATTTACTTTTTATTCATTTTATTAAGTGTTGGTGCCATTAGGGGGTTTCAAAAACGTGCACACACATGCACGTGCACCAGAAGGCAGCAGCACTGGCTCCACTTAAAAATCCTGGTTGGAGCTTTGTAAAAGGAAAGCAGGGATGATCTCTGAAGAATAACTGGGCGCTTTTATGAAATAATTGCTGGAGAAGTCTAACTGAGACCCAATAGACTCTGTCATTATGCATGACACTGCGGTGATTACTGCCCCTCTACCATTACACCTTCACCCAGGTGAAGCACTTCCACTGTCTTGTAGACGGGCACATATGTAAAATGTAACATGTGTAAAATAAATTGCACTTCAGAATGAGTGAAGAATTAGAAGACAGTGCTCTTTCATGGGTTACAAGTCACACTAAACAGCACAGAAAAATCATAAATTAATATGTTGCACTCAACAAATTAAACACCGTATTATGTTTTAAGATGTTATTTTCAAATGTTTACATGGTAAGAGCAGTGGATTCATAGTGTAATTGTAACAATATTGGTCGGAGAAGCAGTGTTCACTTTGCAGTGCACGTGCGTGTGTATATAGTGCTGTGTGGAGCGTCTCGTGCCTCCCTCTCTTCCGTGTTTCTCTCATTAGTGGCTCATGTTTAGGTAAATCTCATTCAGAAGTCACTTTGCATTGACCTTTGGTGGATTTGAGGCATGGAGTTGGCGTGACGTGAGATGGGCTTACGTGCGCACCTTTCTACTTCAGGTGGGATCTATAAAGGGGAAATTGCATCTAGGTGTGTGTACTCAGTGTTTATAAATCTGAATATTTTCTTGCGTACACTACTTTTTGCTTTATGGCCTACATGAACTTTTAGTAAGGATTCCGCTTACAGTTTTATTAATGAGGGCCCAGGTACCTTGCCTTGCCTTCAAAGTGATTTCCTTCTAATCCAAGGCAAGTGTCCTCCTTCGGTCCAAATAAACGCCTATGGAACAGACTTCAGAGTGAGCAGCGTCACCACAGCCACACCTCCTGCCTGGTTTTAGTGTTATACTTGGGAAATCTTTACATGTGGATTATATTAATACAATTCTTAAATACTTATCACTTATTTAGTCTTTTATAAACAGAGAGCATAAGCATTTAAGCTTATAAATGATCTCAAATGCAAGGCAGTGAAGGATACACTGACGTATCCTTGGTGAATTAGCCACATGTTAGCCAAACAGAGGACACCTGCCTGGGAAGGACATGAACATTGAAACACACTTTTGGCAACAGGTGATGACCTTGATGCCTTCATGTGACGTAATGAAGGCAAGGCAAGGCACCTGGGCTTTGAGAAACACCCCTGGCCTCTTCAAACATACTATTAGAGCGCCCCCTACAGGAGACACAAGCAACAAAACACATGCAGCCTGTTCAGACAAACTGTCTGCAGTATTTCAGATCAGAGTCCAGAGTTTCAGCACCAGGACAATAACAGCAGAGTCTAACCCTCACTTTTGAGGCCTACAAATGGGCTCAGAGTCTGCAGCCAATAAATCTGTTTAATACTGAGTCAGCCTCATTATTGATAAAAATCATACTTAAAGCAAAAGTTTTATCTAAATTGTATTGAAAGTCAAATTTCTGTTGAGAAAGTGAAACTTTACATTTTTGGTAAATTTATTGGGATTGTTCTATATTATTATATGGCCCTGCCTACTTTAAATTACACCAGAACGAAGAGTAGTGAAGGAGTTTTTTTTGTATTATTATGGATTGTTCCTGACATAAAGCATGACATTTTTATTACAGAAAGTGCATAAATGTGTGTTGAATAATGCAAATTATATGCAAATTAATGAAAATAATAATTTACAAACAAAATATTTTTACTTGAAATGAAAGTTACTACATCACTAATCACTAACAAGAAAAAAAACTGATAGGATGAGGGTTAAATGCTGCTAAACCTGACCCATTATCTAATTATTATTATTATTATTTATTTATTTTTTTTATTGATTATACAGGGATCATATAAACATATACTACAACATTACTACAACTAATACTTTTTAGATTATTTTTTTCTGATGGTAACTGGCATCAAACAGCAGTGAGATAACAGCACATACATATCTTCATCCACACAGCACAGCCTCACCAGGAATCATCAGCCCCTCCCCTCGTGTGCAGCCACTTTGCTAACTTTTACTGGGCAGACTAGTGTCCACACACACTGTCTCCCAGCAGGGGACAGTGTCCTAGCCTTTCAGTCACTTTCTGTTCAAGGTTCGCTCAAAATTCACCCATATATTTAGCATGTAACATTTACTGGAACAATGTATTCATTTATTTAATCTGTACTGTGCTTGAGTAATAATAATAATAATATTAATAGTGCTGTTTCTTTTCCTCATCTGTAAGAAACTAATAATCATGGATTTCTTGTTCTTGTGTTTTATTTTGTTGTGTTTGTGAGGAATCTGATGGAATTTGTTGATAGACTAAAACAACTATAAACTTATTATAAACTTACTCTCAGAACACTCTTTTGAAGTCAGAGTCTCCAGATTTTTAAAAAGTGTCTCCAGATCAACTCTCTAAAATGCAAGTGAAACATTATTTTACACAAATCTCAGTGAATTTCTGTGAACTGTTTGAGAATTCACACAACACATAGACGGTGGAAAACAGTCTGAGGAGCCTTACCTTCTGTTGTGAAGAGTTCTGTCCTATGACCCTGCCTACCTGATTTTTGAAAACAATAACCATAAAACAAAACAATAATCAAAAACAAAAACAATAATTATAAACAAGTTAAGCAGTATTCTGAGATATTTGGAAGCTTACCACTATTCAAAGGCCATTGTACAGAGTCATAAAAAAAAATAAAAAAAAACATTTTGGTGTGAAAAGAAACTTATGTTTGGTTAGGGTTGAACCAAAAACAAACATTTCAAAAGCAAAACTTAAAGCTGCATGACTTACATGATGACAGAAACGTGTCCGTCATGGTCCTGAATATCACCAAACTGTAGAGACAGAGACAGCGCCTGATGATGAAGGGAAGACAAACTGAGTGAAACAGAAAGTTGTCCTGCTGTACTTTTTGATCACATGTTCTGAAAAAGGAGGAGCCATGCAACGCTTTGCTCCAACTTTTAAACTGTAATCTTTCTATCAGGGTGTGATGCCCTTAATGTCATAGTGAACATTTAACAGAGCTTTTTATATCACAGTCAAGACTGAAAGACTTTGATGAACTCTTACCTCTGTCCATCAAAATACACTCTTGGACTTAAGTTCAGAGACGTGTGACAAACAATTACACAAAGAAATCAAAAATAGACTAAGAGAACAGGATCACTTAAACAGGTCCTGATCAGACTCTATGTGGTCCAGGTCTGGACCAGATCCTGATCCAGGGACTCTGAGCTCACAGACTGTAAAACACTGATTGGATTTTATACAGTAAAATATCTGTTGCATATTATGTGTATTTACTAATGTTACACCTCAAACAAAAACAGTTTGTTGATACTTGGTTTAGACTTACCACCCCAGAAAGACAAATGTAGAAAGTGTTTTAGAGAGCTCAGTGTATTGTTTGTGACTGACAGATCAGTGTGGTGAGTGAACAGTGAACACTGTCCAATGTGTTCATGTTTGATTTTGCACATGTTCTAAGATGTTTTGAACAATTATTACAAAATACTAATGTCTCATACTAAGGACTTTGGCTCTGACCAGAGTTATACGAGTTATGCTTTTTGACTGACATTCCATAAATATACAATTGCAGTATGTATGAAAATATATAAAAATTATATTCTCAGAAGAAGAGAAGAAAGTGAAAGGGCCAGGTATGTTTTTTGCGTAAAAGTTTGAAACACATTTAATCTTTGATAGTGTAAGTTTGAACATGTCAACCTGTTATTATGGATATTTAAGAAATAACAACAGTGTTTAAAAAGGGCCCAAAGTAAGTAACTTTCACATTGAGTAACTTGTTGATTCAATCTCAAGAAGTGAAAGGAAAAGTCCAACCTGCACCTCCCTCTGAATTCCTGAGTCACATTGTTTTTCTGTTGTCACATATTAAACTGTAACCACAACCTCCTTCCACCTGCCTCTCAGGAAGCCAGGCACCAGTACAAACATATCATTTATTATTCTGTTTCCTTCTTAGTTGTTATTGTTCATTATTTTTTTTTTAAATGTTAATTTGATTTTTATATATTTTCATACATACTGCAATTGTATATTTATGGAATGTCAGTCAAAAAGCATAACTCGTATAACTCTGGTCAGAGCCAAAGTCCTTAGTATGAGACATTAGTATTTTGTAATAATTGTTCAAAACATCTTAGAACATGTGCAAAATCAAACATGAACACATTGGACACTGTTGTAAATGTCACTTGTAAAATGACACACACCACACTGATCTGTCAGTCACAAACAATACACTGAGCTCTCTAACCCCTAAATTCCACTGCAAGCGTCAGCGCCCTGCAGCGCCGCTCTGGCTCGAGAGTGCGTGGCGCTTCGTCAGAGATACGTCCCAGTTCTATTTTCCTGCAACAACGTTCCCAGTCCACGTCAATCTACACAGATCAGATCACACCAAACCAGACAGAGTGTAACTTCAAGATTTTCACATTAAATGTAAAAAATAAAAAAATAAAAAAACTTTTCCATACACGGAGTACATAACCTTTAATTATGGTATTAATATATATATATATACACACAATATGCAACAGATATTTTACTGTATAAAATCCAATCAGTGTTTTACAGTCTGTGAGCTCAGAGTCCCTGGATCAGGATCTGGTCCAGACCTGGACCACATAGAGTCTGATCAGGACCTGTTTAAGTGATCCTGTTCTCTTAGTCTATCTATTTTTAACAATGTTTCTTGATCAAAAACATCCTCATTCATCTGGCTCACGGAAAAAAAAAGTAGGAACCAAGCATGTTTTTGCTTTAACATTAAAGACAAATGATTGATTCTTTAGTTTTCTTGTTTGGTAATACAGCTTTAAATCCATATTGAAAAATGATAAAATTTAAATAATTACCAGAGCCCAAAACTCCCTTTTGGCTTTTGGCAACTACTTTTGATTTGTAACCCTTTTTCAGCTTGTCATTTATTAAAAATAAAAGTAAAATTATTTTAATTTTATTTTGTCATAGGCTCTGGAGGCGGAGTTAAGAACCTTAAGGCTAAGCAAGGCAATAAAAAGAGCTCACATTGTTCAGTGTTCAGTCATAGAAAAGTTCTAGACGCTACAGGTAATTATCATTAACTTATTAATTTTCTTTTGAGCCAGATTAATACAGTCTTTTGTCTATTTTCAGATACACATCTCTGAGGAAGATACAGTTATGGGACACAGACATTCGCGAGGTAAGAACCTCAACTGATATACTGTTTTTTTTTTTTTTTTTGAAGTTATAGACAGGAGGAACATAAGGCAGGGCTCTCAAGTTTTCATCTGGCCTTTGCGTGAGATTTCTTTTCCGGGGGTGGGGCTGGTATATATTGTGTGCTTATAAAGTGTTTATCCTATAATATACATAATATTAATTAATTCATTCATTCATTTTCTACCGCTTATTCCCGTTAGGGGTCGCGGGTGACTGGAGCCTATCCCAGTAACTTTGGGCCGTAGGCGGGGTACACCCTGGACAGGGGCCAGCTTGTCACAGGGCTTAATTAATTAATTAATTAATTATTAATTATTATTATAACTCTTTTGAAACTTGACAAATTGTAGCGTAATACATTTTATAACACTTTATTGTTATTAATATTACTACTGACTTACTCTGAGTCTGTCCCTCGATCCCTTGTCGTTGATTTTCGGTTCACCGCGTGCACATGATCCACACTATAGGACACCTCTGTAGCCTCCTGTCTTTAATTTGTTTAGGTTTAGCGTTGGTTGTTTAAAGGCTGGCACACCGGACGCGCTGGCGTCAGCAGAGCATGGGGAAACTCCTTTCTGTTGCTTAACTCACTAATAACCTGCTGCAGCCCAGTCTCTGCTCACAAAGCCTGGGGCCACTTCTATCAGTTTGCCTGCTTGTTATCCGATAAAACGCGTATTTTAAACTCCACGTTGTTCATGTTAAAGCCTTTTAAAGTGGCGAGACGCTGGTGTGCGTTGGGCTTCAACCAGACAGACCCGGGACACGCACTGCTCACTGCAGGCTGTGTGCCCTGTTGTGTTATCGGGCATAAGGATTCAAGTGTCAGTAATGAAAAGTAACAAACAGGCTTCCTGTAACTCTGTTGTAACCCTTTCACAATAAAAGCACATTGCTAAAATGGATTACACCACATCCCCCTTTCTTGAGAACAATGTATATTATAATAACACATTCACAGCATATGAGAACATATGTCACTTTAGACAACCCCACGAGTGTATTCACATATTTAGGAACATCTTAGAACATTTCTCATTTATTTTACCACATTCCATTCCTACAAATCAAGTCTTTGTGGCTTTATCACAGCTCTGCCAGACCTGGTTTTGACAGGACCTGGTGTAAAGGGGGGTATACACCAAGGCGACGATCGCCCGTCTGAAGCCGTCTTAACGGTTCTTCCACGTCACTCATTTCCGTCCTTTTGTTATGTATGCGCCGTCTGTCCCCATTGCTCCAGGACGGAGGCTGTCTGACTAGTTTCCTGCCGATTAGCCTTGTTGTTGAATCGGCGTCTTTGGCACGAAGCGCTCTGATAGGCCTAGCACTACAGCTGCCGCGCCAATCAGCTCACGGGAATTTTAGCGGAAGTGACGGAGTGACGAGAGGTGACAAACGCTGTGGCAGCGTACGGTCACCATTTTTGCATTCTTCACAATTCCATGCGGAAAGTTATCTTCTTCAAGTAACCGAGCAGCGGCACCTAATCCACACAAAACAATGGCCATTATCACGCTTCTCAAATGTTCAGACAAGCTGAGAACAGTGGCAGACCAAGGCGCGCTAAATGCATGTCTTCCGCAAACATTGTGTCACTTCCGTTTATCTTTGTTCACTGGCTAGCGCCATCTGCCACTTTGGAGGGGTAATTACATCACGCGCATGCGCAAGACACGGTCTTTAGGTCGGTTGTCGCTTCGGTGTATGAAGAGGGAAAAAGGTCATGCGACGTGAAGAAATGGGAGGGAACGAGAGGAGACGAGAAGAGACGAGCTGTCGCTCCGTCTTATCAGCGGCAGTCTGGGAGTCGCCTTGGTGTATCTAGGCCTAAGAGTCTTTGGACTCTGAGTGGCAAACTCAGATTGGTTTTGTGTGGGCAGGGCGCCCTCTGCTGGTTTGGCTGATGTGCAAGGTATTTGCATCTGATGTGAGGTCTCTGGCAAAGGCGTAAGATAATGTCTGTTCCTTCTGATTGTACCCGAAGGGCTCTCCACTAAATATGAATGGGGTGTGGAGTGAGATGAAATCAAAGTTTTCCTGTCCCTTTTTTTCATGTTCACAGCTGCTGCTCCTCCCCGTGAGTACACTATATCAACACATATTCTAATTCCAGGATGTCGAATATTTTTGATAATTATATATTTGTTTTGTTTCTGTAAGCACCTCCAAAACCCAGTAAGTACTTTTCTTATTACATTCACTTGTATGCACACTTTATAATGAATGCAATTTTGTGAAGAATAATATTTTTGTTTTCTGTAGTTTATTTAAAACAAAAAGTGTCTTAGCATGGAATCTAGGGTTCCCTACAGTCTGGCTACATGTATGCATTACAGTATTTACATTTGCGCCTTTTGTCCACACATAAACGGTTTAAAAATTCTTTCCAATATTTAAAATTCCAGATACAGCAGAGTCATGTAGAGGACAAAACTTTCAATATTTGTTCCATGTCACAATGACTGTAGCTGTGAACTGGGTTTGATAAAAAAGCATATTTAATTGTGAACCTGGCTTGACTTTTTCATGTATTATTTTCTCATTGTCTGTTTACGTGAATGCATCTTGATGAGTTTCAGTAAAAGTATAACTTACTCACTGCACATGTAGCTGGATTTGAAATACCTAGATTTTGTAAGTTGGTAAAGCATGTCAGTATGGTTTTAAAGCGTGACTGCAGTTTGGGTAAACCTCTTATCCTCTGCTTTCTCAAACTAAGCTGGGATGGTGGGATTGAGGAGATGAACTTCCACTGCATTCAATGATAGTATCAGGCGCAGTGGGTTAGGCATTCGCCCAGCAACCAGAGGGTAGCCGGTCCAAATCTCACCTGAAGCGCATACTGTCTTTGAGTCCCTCAGCAAGACACTTCACCCACATTGCGACAGGAAGTGTATCTGGCATAAAAACCTGACAAACTCCCATGCAACTGGTTTGCTGTGGCAACCCCAAACAGAAAGCTGACAACTGAATAATTCTGTATTTCATATCCTCAGTGTTTGATGAGCCATGGAGGAAAATCGACTGGGGGTAAGGCACAGATTAAAGAAAATCTGCCTTAAGTACAGCACACACACAAACACATCAGGTGTCTGATTCAATATTTTTTCCTAGTCAGGTCAAGTCAAGGCAAACTTTATTTCTAAAACACATTTAAAACAACCTTGGTTGACCAAATTACTGTACACGTCAGACATATTTAACAGCCTTAAATAGACACTCATAAAAACAATAAAAGCAGTAGAAGACAGTGAAAAACAAGTTAAAAAAAACTACATACAATAGAATAAATAAATTACTATTTTAAAACCTAAACAAACATAAGTTCAGAACTAAACAAGTGTGCAACAAATTCAGATATAAGCTACAAACACTGGTTATTTTGTGTTGAGCTAACTCAAAGGATTTTGACATGAGTAATTTTCTGGTTATCTTATATGCATACAGATAATCAGGATAGGTGAAATTTACATAAAAAATACCATGTGAATTTCAAGAATGTACCACAACTATTTTGTGTTTTTTGGAGAGTGGTAAATAATATTTTAGGTTAAATGACATATCTGCACATGTTATTACCATCCCAAAGAAATAAAAATTCAACCAAATTAATAATTGTCCATTATATTTAAGTGGGTATTTCTTTTATTTCCATATTTTGTTAAAACTCAATGGTCTAAGCTGTGAAAACAAGTGAACAGAAATAAGGAAAACAAGGCAACAGTTTATCTGTTAGATCTGATTTTCCTGCCTTGATCAGGGAGAAGGTCAAACTTCTGGAGGTGCTCAACAAGTTCAAACCAGTGAAGGGGGTGAAACACCTTCGTGTCCTTGTGTACGGCCCGGTTGGAGCTGGGAAGTCCAGCTTCATCAACTCAGTGACCAGTGCTCTGTACAAAAGAATGGCTATTCCAACTGCTGTCAACACCAGCGGATCTGCCACAAAGAGCTTCACTGTCAAGGTTCCAAAATCTGATTACCTCTTCTAGTTTTTAGAATAACTGATGACACAAAACTATTTAATCCTTTGCTTTGTTCAGTATGAAACTCACCGAATTTATAGAGATGAAGGAGACTCTGATGAGAGCTACCCATTTGTCTTCAATGACATCATGGGGCTGGAGAGTGGTGGCAGTGTGGGAGTTCTACCTGAGGACATCAAACTGGCCATGATGGGACATGTGAAGGATGGATACACGGTAACAGCTGGCACTTGTGCTATAGATACAGCAGACTACATCCAAACTGTAATCACTATTTATGGATGTTAAGTGATGTCCCGCAGCGGTCACTGCACCATCTTTTGGACCAAACTCTAATTATGCCCTGTCCATCTGCTGCCTGGTGCTTTGTGATAACAGGGAGCAGTTACCTTCCAAATGTATCAAATATGTGTTGTAGCAGGATTAGCCTGGAAACAAAAAGATTTAATTTCGGGACACAACTTGATAAATGCAGTAGTGCGTTCACCCTGAGGGGCGCAAGTGGATAGTGTGTCCCAATTCTCTTCAGTGCTTGGAACCACACTTCGCCATGCTGATATTACCCACAATGCATTTCATTGTGAGGTCTTCAAATGACGCTGCATTTGGTTCATAGATATTTAGCAGCGAGCGATAACTAGCAAAAATGGAAAGGAATGCATTAACAGCTGCAGTGATTTCCAAAGATAACAAATTAAATGTGCCTATTGTCCAGGTAACAACTCTGTTAAAACATCTGATCTTTCTGTGGCAAAATTATCAATCTATCAGCTGTTGTAACTAAGATAAGACGAATCCAGCAGCAGTTTAGCAAACACCACAAAATAAAAGCACTGTTACTCTGTTAAATGTTTTTACCTGGTGACTTTCAAAACCCGAATCCCAATTTCCTTTTGAACACCTCTAGACCCTTGCGCACTTAAGCAGTTTCTGAAAAAGCACACTTACAACAATATGTGTAGTGCATAGTGCAGGTATTGGAACAGAACCTTAATCAGGCGTAAGACAAGCTAATAACATAGTCTGAGTTTTGATAATGCTAAATAGCAAAAAACCTCTTACTCACAATAAAGATGAGTTTGATGAAATGTATTTATGTAAAAGTAATTAAAATAACAATAGACAATATTATGCACAGGTTTGATAAATAAGACATTGGGGTGGGAACAGAGGAATGGAGTGTAGCGTATTGAGCGTTTGCACTTTTTATTTGCTATGGTTAATGTAAGGGAAAGTTGAGTTGGACAAGAAATTATTAAGGCTTAAAAAACAGTGTAATTACTGGTCTTACTGTGATTGGAGCAGTGGATAGACAGGAGAGCAGGCCAATTAAAAGGGGCCACATCATGCTTTTATTCCTATTTTTATACCAGTCTTGGTCACCTTGAGAACATTATTGAACATTACAACCTTTAAAAGCATTATGCGACCAAAAGAGAACATTTACTCTAGTGGTGCCATAAAGAAAGAGGTGAAGAGACCTGAAGAGTGCAGGAGAGTCTTTTGAACACAAACAAAGCAAAAAAGCTTTTTGTTTTCTTAAACTTTTTGTATGATGTCATTTTATTGCAAAATGAAAAATAGTCGTGAGGAATCATTGGGAACAGTACAGCTGCTGTACACTGATTTTTGGATAAAGGAGTCAGAGCAGACTGGAAGTAGAGGGCCTGTTGATTGGTCAGTGCTTCCTGGAGTGGGCGGGAGTTTGTGGGAGAAGCAGAGGTTTGTGCATGCATTTTGAGGGCTCAGAAAGGCAGTGCCAGATTACTTAAACATGCGTCAATGAAGCAAAACACAACTGCAGGTATGTTTTTGATGAGGAAACGTTATAACATGGTAGAAAGCTCAGAAAAGTTGATTTTGCAATATTTTATTGCTATAGTCGATGCCAAAAAGAAAAGCAGTGAATAAATGGATCATGAATGACACATAACATACACAGAGGCACATTCTAAACAATAAATCCATAGACTATATAGTTTTATATATATAGGTTTATAGTGGGTCCTGTTCCTATGTGGCCGGTTTATGGAGGGCACTGTTCTTTTGATACCTAGAGGTTACTTTCAGGGCAAAAGCAGAAGTTGGTGAGCTCTACAGATCAAAGTTGCCACACAAACATGGCCAGTTTTAGGTGAGGCACTGCTGATCTATTTGTTGTACACTAATTTCAGCTCCATTCAGCTAATGAAATCATGTTACCCATCAGCAAATGCTCTTCATTACATTCTTACAGCCATCAATCACAGATTGAGGTGACCTTCTATAAACTGGAACTTTCATTACAAAAAAAAACAAGTCTGTTTAAACATATCAGCACCACTCAGAGCGGGTGTCCAGAGACCAGCGCACTGCCTGCAGGACTCCAGCCCTCTGACACTAGTTAGCATGGAGACACTGCTCAGAACCGGGGCATAGTTATCCTTACCAAAAACAACTAAACTGTAAAAAGTCTTATTACAGGGCAAAAGTTAAACAATGCTCTCAAGAATATGACACAACATGCACAATGGTCAAACTCACAATATTCTCTAAAAAAAGTACTTTATACCTGTAGTTGATGGGACCAGCAAAATTTAATAGTTTGGATACATTTGCATTTAGTTTGCATTTTATGTTATAGCCTAGGGTTTTATAAAGTTGTACTGTTTATTAACAATATGTAATTTTTTTATTCCAGTTTAACCCAGTATCTCCAATCTCTAAAGAAGACAAGTATTACAACCCAAACCCTAGTATTGATGACAAGGTGCATGTTCTGGTTCTTATGCTCTCTGCTAACTGCCCAGAAATTGACCATGATGTGATTAAGAAGATGAAGGAGGTCCGGGAGACTGCCCGAGATCTGGGTTAGCAGAAACATTACATGTCTATCAAAGCTCGAAAGACACTGGGCTTTCATTTAATATCAAATGAGTAATGACTGTAATCTCTGTGGATGTCCTCAGGAATTCCTCAGATTGCCATTGGAACTCACATCGATGTGCAGTGTGAAGAAATTGAAGAAAACATCCGGAACATCTATCTGAGCAAAGCTCTAAAGACAAAGGTGAGTTAGCACATTATATATCTCCATCACTAACAACATGCACCTTCTGGACTGAGTCTGTGGAGACATCTGCTCACTAATTACCCACCCTGCCTCTTGGCATACAGCCCACTGAAATCTCTTTGCCAGCTAATCTGACTGCTATTAAACAAATAAAATAACTATAACCCTGTTAGTGTGATTTTGTGTTTGGTAGTGATCAGAAAGGCCGTAGCCACACAATGGCAGTCTGCCCCAGGGCAGCTGTGGCTACAGAAGTAGCTTACCACCACTGAGTGTGCCTGAGGAGTAAATCAATAATGCACCTAATGTAAAGCACTTTCAGAAGCTTGAAAAAGCTTATTAAGTGCAATATAAATCTAAAGGGGCAAAAACCCTGGGAATAAAAAATATTTCTTCTCAATGGCCCAATGACTCACTTTGGAGACAGGACCAACCATCCCACAAGGGCTGAGGAGATGTGTTAGTGACTAAAAATACACATCATAACACTCATAAAATAAATAAATTAATAGGCAATTCAGCTTCTACAGCTGCAGTTTTAAATGGTGCTTCTGATGGATATGTGAACTCTGTCTGGTGCTCTGTGAGGTATAAAGATGTCAGTATCATGCTGTCTCTTGTTTTCTGTGCAGATGACAGAGTTCAGTCAGGCAGTTGGGATCCCCCTGAACTGCATCATGGGAGTGAAGAACTACAGCGAAGAAAATGACAATAATGAGGATATAGACATACTCATCCTCACTGCTCTGAAACATATCATTAACTTTGGGAAGGATTTCCTCCGCAAGAAGTTTATACCTGAGCAGAGCACTGAGCATTGCCAATAACTTTTACAATTGTTTGTATTTTTTTTTCTTCTTTGAGTTTTGTCAAAACTATTTAATCAACATAGTGTAAAAAGAATGATTAATTATTACTTATATTCATAGCACTCACACTGTCATTGATTGAAAATCTGATAATATACCATTGATCTGTGATTATTTTGATATTTGATATTATTTTGATAACCATGATTTTGTGTAATAAAAAAAATACACAAATTATACTTAATATCAGTATGTGGTGACTTTCTCAAGCAGGCCAGCAGAAAGCAGAGGGGCTGACTTCACACTGAAAAAAATGATTGGAGGAGGTTGTTGAATTTACATAATTAAATCCTGTAGGAATAACATGATTAACACTAGGATCGCCGCAACGGTAAAATTGACAAATTTACGTTTTTAGAATGATATTTAGTATTGCCAAAACAGAACATCTGTTCCTGATACTTTATGACTTTTATTAAATACATGTTTTCTATGTTGTCCGTGCCTCTTGTGTTCTAAAAATACACGCATGAATTTTTATTTATTTATTTATTTATTTTTATTTATTTATTTTAAGCATTTTGCCGCCTCTAAGCCGCAGCGCCTCAGGCCGCTCCCACATTGATACATTGTTAATATGGTGTGGGAAGACACATTGTCATAGTAACTACTTCCCGGGGTTGAGTCCCGCGTTCCGAAAAAGTATCAATTTGTTGTGTTGTGTGGACTATATGTGTGTGTGTGTGTGTGTGTGTGTGTGTGTGTGTGTGTGTGTGTGTGTGTGTGTGTGTGTGTGTGTGTGTGTGTGTGTGTGTGTGTGTGTGTGTGTGTGTGTGTGTGTGTGTGTGTGTGTATGTGTGTGTGTGTGTGTGTGTGTGTGTGTGTGTGTGTGTGTGTGTGTGTGTTTGTAATCTGGGGGAGAGGACAACATCGTCGCCATTTTATAGAAACAAGTTTGATAGGTTTTTTGGATACATTATAATATATCTACGAAAAATGAAAAGAGCAAATAAGTTATATACTCCTTACTGGAGTTTTATACGCCTTGGCCTTGCTCCACGACATAGGTGAAGGAGAATCTGATGGGGGTGAGGTGTCAGATTTTGAAGTGGACTGGAGCGATGAGGAGGACACTGATTCCGAGCCAGAACCAACTCCGCCTCTGATGAAAAAGAGGCTAGTGCTGCCGACAAATGCCGCAGGTAATTGACTTATATTTATTTATCCTACAGACAATGCTTTACGATGTTACAGGTTATTTTTTGTGTAAGGGCAAGCTAGGCCTAGCCTTCAAATAGTCTACTATTGCTAGCCTAATCAAAATCTAGCCTACTTTAGAGGCGTATATGCCCTAGCATAATTGACAGTGTAAAGGCCTAATATGAGGAATAAACATAACTAACCGTTAGTTTTTTTATTTTTTATGTTATTTTATTTATCATACTTTTATTGATCCCCGTAGGGGAAATTCGTTCTCTGCATTTGACCCATCTCTCAATGCCGCTGCCGCTGTCAGGAGCAGTGGGCTGCCACGGTGCAGCGCACGGGGACCCTTCTCCAGATCTTGAGCCAGGATCCTGGTCAGGAGCATCTAGCTGGAGGTTTTAGCCTATTGTGCATGTTTAGAGGTTGATGGGGGAAACCGGAGCACCCGGAGGAAACCCACCCAGACACGCTGAGAACATGCAAACTCCACACAGAAAGGCCCCACATGGTCCGGGAATCAAACCCGGGACCTTTTTGCTGTGAGGCGAGAGTGCTAACCTAAACCACCGTGTCGCCAACTTATAACGTTTGTAACTTATAACTTATAATTTTTCTCATTTGTATTAAGGCATGGATTATGTAGCATACGTGTTACACATTTACAGTGCCAGCGGTGCCAGCTGCTGCGTCCGGTGAGCCCAGCCATAGGGGCACGGACGGCGCTGGGGCCGCGGGGCAGAGACCGCAGGTCACCGTGGCTCTTTCACTTTCTCTCAGTGGCACGGGGCGCGTCGGGCAGTTCAACGGCTCTCGTCGTGCACTAAAATCGTAATGCACATACGGTTTGAGGCAGAAAGATTTAATATATATTTAACAAAACGCAAATAAAAAAATAACAGTCAAACAAAAAAAGCCGATTGAAGCAAATGAAAAAATGTCTCAAATGATAAAAATATTAATTTGCACAAATACTTTGTATAACTGTGTAAAGCGTTACTCTTCTTTTTTCTTCTTCTTTTTTATTTTTATTTTATTTATTTAATTTTTATTTTTTGGTCCAGAATAAAAGTTTTGCTTTCATTCTCACCTTTGCATTTGCGCTCCCTGGAGTGTTGCTTGCGACTTCTGTCACAAACCTCGCGGGGGGGCGGGTCTTAGAGTACTGCCTTCTGATTGGACGAACAACTCAGTGAACCGGAACAAGTTCTTTTGAGTGACAGCTCAACAGCGGCACGGTGACTTAACAGCTACAGCGGTTCACGCGCGGGGCTTTTGGTGGTTTTTATTGTGAGTATGTATTGTTATAACTGCTAAATATGGTGTTATATGTGTGGTGGCCTTAACACTTATTTCTTTGTGTTTATGGTAAAGGAAAGTCAAGACAGATTAACTTAAAACTACATTCTCTAGCAGCACAAACCAAAAGTAGATTTTTTTTAAAACAATGGTATTATGTTTACTCTCAACTTAAACAGTTCTATGGACTACAAAAACTTAATATGGGTTAAGGTCATTGAAAACTATGCGGCATTTTCTGGAAATAGACCCAAGCGCTGTGGCTTATTTTATGCAATGCGCATGCGCACGTCTTAGTAACGGTAAAGATGTAAACAGGAATGGCAGCCAAGGTATTTAGAAAGATTTCCTTCGTGGGCTATTGTAGTTATAGTTAAATAAACGCGGGTGAAATAGCTTGCTAACAACTCAAGCATGTGTATGTCAATGTAGTACTAATAGCATGTTTCATTCCTCTATAGAGATGAAATTTGGATCACTTTCGTTATGCAGTCACAGGTAAGATCGTGGTTCTATTGATGC
The DNA here is from genome assembly GCA_020698575.1 of Bostrychus sinensis. Classification (NCBI taxonomy): domain Eukaryota; kingdom Metazoa; phylum Chordata; class Actinopteri; order Gobiiformes; family Eleotridae; genus Bostrychus; species Bostrychus sinensis. The sequence goes on along the minus strand of CM036244.1, from coordinate 32,916,877 downwards.
TGTTTTAACCTGAACTCGTTTTTACAGGCAACATTAAGAAATAATAATTTATCTTCGGTTTGACAGTGATGATAGTAATGACAGGCTTATACATTGTGAAACCTTAAAAGTACGTAACTGGTTCATCTACTCTCCAGCAAAACTCCACTACCTCCACAGCTACAGTTCCAGAGGCTATTAACAGCTTACTAAGTGCAATCAGTCAGTCATTGGACAATAGGGGCAATAACCAGGGACAGAGCAGTATAGAACAGCGGCCAAGCATCTCGCAAGAAATGACCAGGTCTTATGTTTGAAATTTTTTATGAACTCTGAATGTCATCAAAATACCTTAGGATTTAATTTGTTTAAATTGTAGTTGAGTATAAAATTGTACTTATTTTTGAAAATTGTTTCTGTAGGTCATTCCCAGGACTATTTAGGAGGGGATCAAAGCGTCCTCTCACTTTAAACCTCTCTCAAAAAAACAAAATTGCTAAACAGTGGAAGCCTTTCACTTTCACTGTTTATCTTCTACATAAAAAATTGGAGAAAACCCCTTCGTCCCTACAAGATCTGCAACACATGCAAGCGGGTCTTGGTAAACGAACATTAGTCATGCCAGAAGACCTGACACATGAGGAGGTAAGCAATGACATACATTCATAATTCTTTTCCCCTGTTTAATAAAATGACTGTAAGTAACCCATAGGCATTGTACTCTCTTTTTAGTTGTCTGGATTGCTTAAAAGCGCCTTCCCCAAATTGAAAGCCATCACAGGAGGATGGCTTCTGTACAAAGCCCCTGGTAACTTTTTCCACTTTTTGCTTGCAAGTTAAGCTATCAATCAAAATTAAAACAATAATTTGGTGTGTAATATACATATGTTTTTCTAACAGGCGGGAATGGACGACGTCTTTTAAGTGTGGTGCCACCCGAGGCAGAGGGCTACACGGGAAGCACCGTAAAAGGTGCTTCTGGAGGGGGTAAAACAACCCTTTATGTTGTGCCACTCCAAGAAGAGTTTGATTTGTCACCACTGCCCTCAGATGCGCAAGAGTTTGCTAATATGCCAAAAACAGAATGCAAGAGTTGTGGACAAGCTATGCCACTGCAACTCCTTGCACTTCATATCACAGAATGTCAGATGGGAAAGTCCAACACCTCAGATTCTGAACCTGAGGTAAATATACAATATTTAATAAGAAATCATAATTTCACTTGTTTAAGTTCAGGTGTACTTCAAAATTCTTTTCTCAGATAACTGAGGTACTACTTCCCAAAATACAGGCAAGCTAACACCCAAGGACAGTACATTCAAGAAGAGTTCATTTTTCTCTGAACTGTGAGATTTTTTGTTTTAGCCAACAGAGGGAAAGTGCCCGGTGTGTCAAAATATGTACCCCTCCAATGAACTGCCATTACACGCCAGTGTTTGTGGGGACTTGGAGAGGTAATATTAGGTTGTAAAATGTATTCAAATTTTAGACATGCAGTCTTATATGTTCTGTGTTATGGGGTCCAGGGAGATGCCAGTTGCATTAAGCTCCAACAACATGGTTCCTACACTCATTTGGGCACCCATACCCCACCACCATGACAAGGTGGCGAATTAAGGAAGGGTGTTTTGGGTGCATCTCAAATTTTCAGATTGTTTGTGACACACCACTTTAAAATATAGGTTTATTTTACAGCCATGCTGTTTCTTGTGTGGATGACAGCCATGTTTGGCCTCAGGAGCCACAAAAGGAAACATTTATGAGGTATGTTAAATTTCTTATGGCCTGAATGAACAGAAAAAAGTTCTTTTAAAATAGTTAAGTGAGTAACAATGTAGCGACATTTCTATGATTGGATCACATCATGTCATCGTCATTATTCATCTATACTGTTACAGTGAAGAAGAGGTCCTGCGATGGCTTTCAGGACAGGTTGACTCCACCAAGGATTTCTGCATTTGTGTATCGAGAATGAACCTCTTAGAGCGTGGGCTAATGCTGTGGCAGCGTCAGAAAAATGGTTCACCTGTCAACTCCCTTAAGGTCTCATTCATGGGAGAGGCTGGGGTTGATACTGGTGCGCTTCGCAGAGAATTTTTGACAGGCAAGATTTTTTTTTCTTTTTTCTTTATTTACCTTTTTACATTTTGTTATTTTCTGTCATGTATTACCAGCAATGTTGGACGGTTTAGACAAAGTGGCACTGTCGAACACAGGAGAAAGAACCGAAGAAGTTTGTGTTCTCTTTGTTCATGAGTCCATCAGTGGGACAGTGAATATATGGGTAGAAGGATGAGGTTGAGCTTAGAGCTGCCAGGAAACAGGAGGCTTAGAATAAGACCAAAGAGGAGATTTATGCAACTATTCAAAGAGGACATGAAGTTAGTCAGTGTGTGAGAAGAGGATGCAGTGGAGCGGGTTAAATGAAGAGCATTTTCTGTGGTAACCCCTGAGGGAACAGACAAACCAAAAAGGAAAAGGAATAAAAAAAACAGTGTAGAATATTCCTAATTTCCCTCCACACTATTTTCCAGAAATGGTTAATGGAATAAAAAGCCGTCTTTTTGAGGGAGCAGATGGCAAAGGAAAAATACCGAAATACTCTTTAAATGACCTTGATAGTGGCCTTTTCCGGTGAGTCTGATAAAAGGTTTTTTCAAAGTTGATTTATGATACACACTTTCTACTTAGTACATAATGATTGTTTTACCTCTTTCCCTGATTTCTGTCATTCCAGAGTTGCTGGTGAAATATTTGCAGTTAGCTTAGCACAGGGTGGCCCAGCACCAAAGTTTCTTCATGAGTGGTGCTTTAATTTCCTTCTAAAGGGAAATCTGGTAAACATCACTTTGGATGATGTGTATGACCAAGAACTTTTGTCACTGATCAAAATGGTAAATAGTACAGTTATGGTCTCCTAATCTTATATTTTTCTGTCTGTGGATATTAATAACTATAACACAAATTATCATGCATTTTAAAATCATTAATACTAAATGTTTGACCTACAGGTTGAAGAAGCATCAGACGTGTCATGCTGCACAGACCAGATACTCAGTTGCGGCTATACAGGGAGAATAAATGATGAAAATAAAGGAAAGATAATAAGGTTTGTTTCATTTTTTTAGCTTGTACACTTGTCTTCCTCTTTTTCTAATCTATGACCATTTTGGGGGATTTTTTTAACTTTTTAATGTATGTAAAATACCTCTGTCTGTCCACATGAAGAGCAGTCATCCTGCATTCAGCAGCCAGGCGTACAGTCATGCTAAGCCAGCTGCGTGAAGGGCTACAGCTGTATGGGCTTATGGGTATTATGGAGAAAAATGGTGATCTTTGCCGAGGTCTCTTTGTGGCTGGCAGTGAGGACAAGGTAAACTTTGATAATTCCTGCCTATTTCAGAGCCTTCTTTTGATGGCAATATATATTTTTTTAATTATACATTTCTTGTAGGTGGACCCGTACTACATAATTGCCCACTTAGCGCCAACATTAAGTGAAAGTGGAACACAGAAACATGCCAAAGAGATGCAAATTTTGAATAACTTCCAAGATTTTCTTGAAGAACTTGATGGTAAGTATTTTAGGACAAATTTTAGATTTTTTTCCTCTTATATATTTTGTTTCTTATAACATAGATTGTTTTGTGGCTAAATACCAATCAAGGGTCATGAGTGTGATGGTGCACATGAACACTATATAGGCTGGGAGCCAGACCCACCCCACGCGATATTTTTACTACCTTTTTCTCACTATTGTTTTTGAATAGTCTGTATCTTGGGGCATTACGAGTTCGATATCATTTGTTTCAGCTCAGCCCTGTTTTGTCCCAGGACAAGCTTCAGACAGAATTTGTCTGAATGTGTAAAAAGCAGTGCTACAGTTGCAGACAGAGTCACAGAGTCATGGAATTTTGAACAAACAATGCTGGCATTATGGGGAACATGGGAAAATAACATTATAGGACTTTTTTCTAAAATATAAAGCCCTATAATGTTATTTTGCCATGTTCCTCATCATGCCAGCATTCTTAGTTCCAAATCTCATGGCTCAGTGACTCTGTATGCAACTGTAGCACTACTTTTTACACACTCACAAAATTCCACCCTAGACTTGTCCTGGGACCAAACGGGGCAAGTTGTAACAAATGATTTCAAACTGATAATGGCCCATGGTCTAGACTAATCAAAAATAATGGTGATAAAAAAGTTAGCAAAAATATTGCATGGGGTGGGTCTTTCTCTGGGCCTATATGACATGGCTACTTGTTTCCCAAATAAAATCACTGGTCTAATGAGTTAAGAAATTTTATTAATGGAAAAAGAAGCACAAAGGTTCCACCTAGTTGGTAAACAAACAAAATGATAACAATCTTCTATATTGTATATATTGTATGCATTTTTGTGTCACTTAAGCTAATTTTTGTCTTTATTGTGACATTTTTATCAGCACTGAGGGCCTTAAAGAGCACCACTTAAAAACTGTAAAACAAGATTTTTGAGACTTCTCAAGCACCCAGTTATTTTAAAATTGTTTCTTGATTTTGCATTTTTCTAGATGGAACCATTGATGAAGAACTTTCAGTTCCTGGTGTCCTTCAGTGGCTCACTGGGCAGTCACATAGGCACCTACTCCTGTCTGAAAGGGAGACCTTCAAGATCACAGTCCATTTTGATCATTTATGCTTAGAAAGAATGCCAAGCCACACAGTTTGCTACCCACTTGTCAGTGCATGTGGGCAAACAATCACATTCCCTTCTGCGCACTATGTCCAATACACTGACTTTAAAGACAACATGATAACGGCACTGAAATTCGGAACAGGATTTTATAGGATATAGGTTTAGCATCACAAAGTGTTCTTCTGTTCATCTGGAATAAACATTTAAGTAGTCTAGTTCTCTAAAAAGCTCAAAGAATTTCCAAAAAATGTTTTAACCCTCAGGCCTCCTTTAAGAAAAATCACAGTCTTCCTTTTAAAGCCTTTTCAGATCACTGGGTCACATTTAAAAATAGAAAACATGAAGAAAATTTTTTTTTGTTTTTTTAATCATAAACCCCTGTCCTCATCACAGAGAGCAAATGTGAATTCATTTTTATATTTGTAACCCTCTAAAAGCCAGTTTGTTTACATAATCCCCAAATATTTGTTAATAAAACAAGCATTATTTACTATTTAAAGATGCAAAGTATATTTTTTTGTGGGCAGGGATTACCGATCCAGGATAGATTTGCCCTAATACTGATTTTAATACATTTTTACTTTTTTTGTCATTAAAAAAAAGGCCAGAAACTCCGGTTCTTTCTCTTAAAGCCTTAAGAAGCGGGGCTACACTCACTGTTATCTTATGGAAATATTAGGGAATTATCTTCCACAATGCAACGGTGCAGTGATTTTTTTGTTTGGTTTGTGTATTTTTTATCCTCTGACTGCAAGGGTTACATAATTAACATGATATTTCTGTATTGTAACAGCAACAGAGTGAAAATAAGTGATTTTAATGTAAGTCAATGGGACCAAAAAGGGCTTTAAGAGGAAGAATGTGAGTTTTTTTCCCCCAGACAATAGAAAATTGAGGCTGAAATACTGAAATTTATTAATGAACATCTTTGTCAAATATCACCTTTCCATAAGTAATACCCAAATGAGAGCAAAAAATACATTTGAAAAGCCCTAAAAGGGTCCCAGTGGGGCCGAGGGTTAAGCTTTATGACCTCTTGTCATGTAGTTTTGTTTTTATGCATTATGTTTTGTGTACAAATCTTAAAACGTATGTTCTCAGTTCTAAATCTGTTGCATAATAAAAGGTGATTTTTATCACTGTCATTTGAAGATTGTATTCATTTCATGCTCCACATAATTTTCTGCATTAATTATACCATTTTGCCATAATCATTGATAGAAAAAGAATAGGACAAGGTCTGACAACAGTTTATTAATTTTCACAGAGTCTCTGAACAACAGCAAGAGTGTGTACATAGAGTTCCTGGTTACTCAAATGAGATATTTCGGGATTAACTGCTCTCTGCAAAGCTGCCACAGTATGGTTTGAGAGGGGGCAGGAGATTTCTGGCAGCACCACTCCATTTGCTGGGTCAGCTTGAAGATCATCTTCTAAAAGATGTTGAAATGTCTAGATGAGACAAAATTGAGTGAACAAGGTTTGAAAATGCAGTCACAATGAGTCACAGAAGCTAGCAAGGCAACACATACTGGACCAGGTGTAAATTGGAGGAAATACAGAGTAGGAATATTCCTGAAAGAGCAGTTTGTTAGGAATGGTACAGAGCTGAAACCTGTGTCAGAGGTGAAGAGAAATCAGCAGAAAGTGCAATGTTAAATGTTATTCCAACCAGGCAGGATGTGAGCTATAGAGCAGAGATTCAGAAGTGAGTTAGATCAAGGTATGGAGAGAACCAGTGGAGATGAGGGTGATGAGATGGTACACTTTGCAAAGTACTTTTTCGAGAAAAGGCAGGAACACAGGGTGACATAAGAGCAGAGGTAGGAGCACACAGCTACACTACATCTGGTGTAATCTGAAAAAGATCAGTGGTAAAAAGTAGTGGAAGTGGAGAGTGTAGCTAGACGGCAAAGGACGGTGGTCTGTAGGATGACTCTGGTGGTGAGGGAGCTGAAAAGGACAAAGGCTGAGCAAAGGGCAAAGTGGTGGAAGATAAAGGAAGAATGTACAGTGGTTATCGGAGTTGAGACAGGTGCTCGGCAGTCAGAAGGACCTTCCAGATGACTGGTCACCTACACATAGAAAAGGTACTTGAGTGTGTCAACTGGAAGAAGGGAAGGTGACAAGGAAGCCTGGTGGTGGAATGAAAAAGTTCAGGAGTGTGGAAGAGAATGGTGTGTGAAATTCAAATTGATGGTAGAACTGGACGGAACAGGAATCTTCATGGACTAAGATGGAGAGTGTAGAAAAAAGGGATAGGAGGATGTGCGATTAAGTGTGAGTGGAGGAGAAAAGTGTCAGGTGTGTTGTGTGATTAGAGAGTTACGGAAAGACAGTGGTGAGATCAGCTCCATTTGAGCATGTTGTGAGAGAGTGGCACTGAGGAAAAGACAGAGAGGATTTAAATTGGGACATTAGTACATCATAAAGACAGCTTGCATTAGATGTTTTCAAAATACAGTGTGAAAGTCCTGAACTGTAATGGTTTGTACATGTACAGAGGGATTGTGAATACATATATGGGTCGAAGGAGGGTGAGGTGAGAGCTGCCAATCAGGAGGCCTAGAGGAAAGCAAGAGATATGAAGTTAGTTGCTATGAGAGAAGAGGATGCTGACGGTAGGACTAGACAGAGGCAGAAGATTTGGTGAGGTGAACTCTAAATGGTACAGAATAAAGGAACAGATTAGGAGGTTCAAATATGTATGGTATTAAAGTGTTAACAATAAAGGCAAATTAATATAATTTACCTCAACATTTGGCTCAGGCACAGGTGTTTGGAGCATCCCAATAAACCACAACTGCTCCGGAGAGAGGTTTCCTTCAGTCCTGATTGGATGGCTGTTCCAACTACGCTGAAAAGATTCCAAATCAGACTTCAGGCGTGGAAGAAAGGCATAATGTATGCAAAAGAGGTGCATCTCATTTGAAAGATCAATTAATCCCTCTTCCTCCATTGTATGCAGTGCCTCATAGTAGTTGCATGTAACAGCTGACCACACATCACACCATAACCTCTCAATTCTAGAATTTGATGGAAAAAACAACATATAAGTTAGGCACACTTAAATAATGTATTTTTATCTGCTCTCACTTGCAGGCATAGCATACCTTTGATTATGAACTGATTTGCCAGCAATGAAGCTACTGCGCCCTGTTCCTCGTACAGAGAACATGCAACGGGCAATGTCCAGATTCTCCACTCCCTGATCGCCACGTACTCTTAAAAGGAAATAAATACTGAATCAGAGCATCTTCAAGAAAATGAAGAATCTAGAATAAAAATTGGCATACACAGTGTTCTCACCTTGAGGGCCATCCATGTTTCTGAACACCATCCAAGAAGAAAGACAGAGCCGTTGAAGCTTTATTGTTGCCAGCTGCATTGAGATATAATATCTTAAAAAGCAACAAAGAAGGTAGTTATAATTTGACACCATTTTTACCAAATAAATAAATAAATAAAATAAACATCTACACCTCAGTCTTTTTATGCATACCTTCCTTGAAAACCCGTCAATACCCCCAAATATAACTATATTAAATCTAAGAACAGAAAAATAAATTAATAAAAATAGAAATACCATGCATACAGTTTAAGTTGCAAATTTCATTGTATGCATTGCAACATTGCATCTATGAGTGAATTAATGTTTGACCCAAAAAGAGATAACAAAACATTTACCGGATTAATTTATGGTTAGTGTCCACATGAACCAATGACAAAGGGGCAGGGACACAATAAGTTCTGCGGGCAACAAATCCTAGTTGTATCATCCTCGCCAAAATCCCTGCACCATCCACTCGTTGCAAAGTAGCTTTCACTCTGTGCCACTGCACACGAAAGCCTCTTGCCATCAGCTCCCCTTTTACCAGTCTGTACCCAGCATGGGGCATTCTTGATTTTATTGACCTTACGACATGATCAAGTTCATCATCAGATATTTGGGAGTAACTACCACGCACAGAAAGTCCATTTTCTTTCATTCGCCTGTAAAGTGTTCTTCTTGAAACATTCAACAATTTGGACAAAGGTTCTAAAGGAAGTGCAGTAGAAATTAGACTTTCAAGATCATTTTTATCAATTTCCAGACGTGGTCGTCCAAGAGTCCCAACAGTGGCATTTACAATATGTGACATAGATTCTTCAACAGGCTGTGCACAGTGTGCAGGCGAGCTGAGGGTCTCAACCAACTCTTGCAGACTGTTGATGACTTCATCTGGGATGTTAAGATGTTGAGATGCGGCTAGGGCTAGTGAAAGTTCTTGCTGACAGACATCCAACAGGTAATCCGGATCTAATGATTCATTTCTAAGAATCAAGCTGAATCTTCCATGGATTCTCCGTAATATTTCCTCTCGCACCAATTCCTAAAGCATAAAAAGGCTTTTAGCGTAATATCAACATAAGACAATGCTGCTACCTTGTCAGTAGTTTTAAGTTAAGTTAGGTACAGATCACTTTGTGACTAAGAATACCAATAAATTAAACAACAATAGGAATACGATCTTACCTGTGACTGCATATGGAAGGTAAAGTGCCAAACCTCTCCTCTAGAGACAGAAAAAGACAGAAGCTATTAAAGTTAGTAGTAACATTACTTGTACTGTAATATTACCAGTTACCAGAGTTATTAGCAAGCTAACGTTACATGGGTAGCCTAAACAATGTCTATACTTACCATCCTCCTAGAATTAGTTTCACTCACTTCTGTTTCACCGTTATTAATTAGTACAATGGATAGATTTAACTAATGGTAGATTTAACTTAACTTACTACCCTAACACTTTCACCGCCATTACTGTTTATATCGTGTATGTGTTATATGCGCATGCGTTTTACCGAAGAGAAACTAGCAGAAATAGAGTAGTTTTTACCATAAACACAAAGAAATAAGTGTTAAGGCCACCACACATATAACACCATATTTAGCAGTTATAACAATACATACTCACAATAAAAACCACCAAAAGCCCCGCGCGTGAACCGCTGTAGCTGTTAAGTCACCGTGCCGCTGTTGAGCTGTCACTCAAAAGAACTTGTTCCGGTTCACTGAGTTGTTCGTCCAATCAGAAGGCAGTACTCTAAGACCCGCCCCCCCGCGAGGTTTGTGACAGAAGTCGCAAGCAACACTCCAGGGAGCGCAAATGCAAAGGTGAGAATGAAAGCAAAACTTTTATTCTGGACCAAAAATAAATAAATAAATAAAATAAAAATAAAAAAGAAGAAGAAAAAAGAAGAGTAACGCTTTACACAGTTATACAAAGTATTTGTGCAAATTAATATTTTTATCATTTGAGACATTTTTTCATTTGCTTCAATCGGCTTTTTTTGTTTGACTGTTATTTTTTTATTTGCGTTTTGTTAAATATTTATTAAATCTTTCTGTCTCAAACCGTATTCCATACAGGGACTTTGTGTGACTAGGACTGTGTGTGACTAGGACTGTGTGGGACTGAGACTTTCTGGGACTGAGACTTTGTGGGACTGAGACTTTGTGGGACTGAGACTTTGTGCGACTGAGACTTTGTGCGACTGAGACTTTGTGTGACTGATATTTTGTGTGACTGATATTTTGTGTGACTGATATTTTGTGTGACTGAGAGTCTGTGCGACTGAGACTTTGTGCGACTGAGACTTTGTGGGACTGAGACTTTGTGGGACTGAGACTTTGTGGGACTGAGACTTTGTGCGACTGAGACTTTGTGCAACTGAGACTTTGTGCGACTGAGACTTTGTGTGACTGATATTTTGTGTGACTGATATTTTGTGTGACTGATATTTTGTGTGACTGAGAGTCTGTGCGACTGAGACTTTGTGCGACTGAGACTTTGTGGGACTGAGACTTTGTGGGACTGAGACTTTGTGCGACTGAGACTTTGTGCGACTGAGACTTTGTGTGACTGATATTTTGTGTGACTGATATTTTGTGTGACTGATATTTTGTGTGACTGAGAGTCTGG